>JAUCMT010000087.1:609354-623360 GCA_032357475.1 Enteromius thamalakanensis
AAAATACTGAAATAAATAAATAAATAAAATGACCTTTTAACCGTTTAACTGATTGTGTTAACCGGTTAAACTTCTAAACGGTCGGTTAACGGTTAAACGGTTAAAATGAGCATCCCTACTATCAATGTTATAAAACTCAAAAACCAAATTCTATTCTAGATATAAAGCAGCACTACAGAATGCAGGGGTGTTGTTATTCAGCTTAATTCACATTTCGTTGTAAGTGTTGTAAGGCGGGACTAATTGAATTTTAGCCCCAAAACTAAAGCAGACAATAGTGTTGATTTTCAGCTCAATTCAGTTCCAATTTTGTGGTCTTCAGACAGCGTCAGTGCAGTTAGATCAATAATATTACTGAATATTATTACATATATGCAATGCACTTGGTTTGACCTTCCTTTAGTGAATCTTTTCAGCTGGCTTATTATTAAAAAAAACAAACCAAATGGATTGCACTTGCTAAATTAAGCCTGTTGAGGTCATGTGACAAGCACACTTCTGCTTAAAATGCTTATGCATAATGCATACTTCTTCATACAGCACAATAAATAAATGATATATGCATATAGTGTGCAGTATGTATTAATCAGTACACTACCTTTCAGAGGCACAGTTTAGTATAAACTATACCCTATCACTTTCAGAACTGGTAAAACAAACTGACTTAAAACTCTCAGGAAGTCAACGATATGATTCATAAATGATTAAGTAACAAAAAAAATGTGATCCCTGTGAACTTTATATGCTTAATAATTCAATAAGAAAATTCACTATTGTTGAATAGTTAGAAAACAGTATGTGTGTGTTTAATTCTACAGCTAGAAAATGAGAGCAATGGAAAAAGGGACAATGGCATGAAGAAAAAAATAATTTTTCTGAAGAAAACTTGAGCGGTGCATGCCAGTGGAGAAGTCACTGTTCGTATGGACTTTGAGAAGTTGTTTCTGTCTGCTTTCAAATGAGTCAAATGAGCCAAACAATTTAAAAAATCATGCATTAAGACACATTTCGGCACACTTTCCAAACTAATTGTTATCAGAGTAATGCAAAACTAAATAAATAAATCAAATGAAAAACTAGTGTAATTAATCTTAAAGTTATTCTCATACACAAGTGCCTTAAATGAGCAAATACACCAATGTAAATAAATTAATTAATTAATGAAGTAAAATGTATCATCAAGACTATTATAACCAACATTATTAGTCATTACGGTGATGAGAATTTTAATGAGAAATTAAATTGTTTAAAATTGTATCAAAATGCAAAATGGTGTATAAATATCTAGAAAAATCCAAATATCTATAATGGACATTTTATTAAAGTCCCCCTATACTGAATTTTTTGACAATGATCTTTCATGCAGTGTGTAACACAGCTCTAACCCAATAAAAACATCCTGCAAAGTTTTAAATCTGAAAGTGCACTGAGTATAAAGTTATCGTCTCTAAAAGAAAGAGTCACAAACACAGCTTTAAATGAAATCGACCCATCACTGGAGGGGTTCGGAAAAATAAAGCATTATAGATCGTTACAGAGTCATTGAACAAATAAGGTAAAAATAAATATTGTTAACATGGACAGGGACTTCTGAAACCCAAATATGAACCTTTCATTAACCATAATATGAGCACTTTAATGCTAAATATATTATCTTGAGGCCTGAGTTACAGTTACAGTTTAATTAAAACACAATGATACTTTCCAACAGATGCTTGAACGTGTGATGATTAGGAGGGGTGAGAACTGAAAGCACTAATGTTACGGTTCAGATAAACAGGTTTAATGTTCGGAGAATGTTCCGTCTCGCCCGTGTGGTCGTCTTAAACCGGCAGGTGTTCCGCTTTCTTTTGGGTAACAAAAACCCTTAATAGTATACCAACACAAAAGTGCCTTTGTGAACAGACGGCCTTTTTTGTATTAATGGATGCGGTTCAGCACGAAAGCGAATGTGTGTGTGTGTGTCTTGGGTACTTTTACAATCCTCCAATCCAAGTCCAACAGGGTAAAGAACATGGATACATCAAATAAATCTCAAATATTTAGAGTGAGAAATGAGTAACCGGGGGGAAATGGAAGTGAGAGACTCTTCCCGAGCCAAATCCGGTGTGGGACGATGCTACAGCGGCCAAAACAGACGGGATACTGGGAAGTGTGTCGTCTAGCTCAACACTCATCTCTGGATTCAGGCCATGGAGAAATTCTGAAACTTCCCAAGATAGTGAAGAGATACGATCGCAGGCTTTGGCAGAAACATGCACACACAAGTCCTGTCTGTGAACACAATGAAGGCCACACTATCCAGACAGCAGGAGAATACAGCACGAGTCAAATAAAGGCAATTAGACTGAAAGTCTCCCTCCTTGTTTTATTAGTCGCTGCAAATCATTCCTGGAGAATCCAGTGGAAACAAACTGATAAACATTCCACACAGGAGCTGGTTTACAAGCTGCTGCTAGCTAAACCTTCCACTTGTTACGACCGCAGAAATTAAAAAACAGAAAGGCTTGGAACGACAGCCAACGTCTGTCCGGCCTTCTGGAGCCCAAGCGCTCAGTTTAATAGAACTATATTACGATGTGGGATAGAGATATTGTTTTGTGAAAAATGAACCAGGATTGCTTTAAAAAAAGAGCAATATTACAGTCATGGGTTGCATTAGAGGCCAACTTGGAACAAAACAGGGTTTGTCCTTTTTAATACAGTTCAGACTTTTTATTTATTTATTACAATTAGAAGAAGATAAAAAGAAAAAACGTAAATCTTTGTAAAAATTATTTTAATACAGCGATGTAATAATTGATTGGAAAAATATATTTTTATGATTATAATGAAAATTTTACTCTTAAAAAAATGTATCTTAATATAACTAGTAAAATATTATTTTAATTGAAATTACAGCATATTTTCCAGCAAACATGCATTACCATAATGCAACATGTATATATATATATATATATATTTATATACATATATGAATAAAGACTAAATATAATTACAATATGTAAATTAAAAAAGACACGTTTTGTTAATATATATTTTAAATATATGTTTAATGTTTATTATTTTCAATAAATGTATTTTCTAAATATTTTAATATTTTAATATTTATAAAAAATTTAAATAAGCATAAATAAAAAATATTTGCTATTAAAAAATGAAGCCTAATCATGCTTAATATTGTGATATTCGATTCAACACATTTTCCAGCAAACTTGTTTACTGTAAAGCAAAAAAAAAACAAAAACATGTCAATGCCGATAATGTAATTTATTTCTAGCACAAAATGTTATAAAGCAAATATGACTGCATTACTATCATAACTATCAATTAATAATTTAAGACTAAAATTGAAAACTTAAGGAGAAAAAAATACATATAAAATTAATGTGAAAAAAAAAGTACAAGTAAAATAAAAGATATATGCATTACATTATTAATGAGAATATGTGTAGAAAAATGTGTCAGTGCAAAATATCCCAAAAAGAGTTATCTTTTTGTTATGGACAATTTGATTACTTCTGTATTTTGGGATGACATGCATTTGTGAGATTTGACCATGCTTTTAAATTACATTTTATTAAAAACAATAATAAACCAAGTCACAACATAAGTTTCGAAGTCTGCAAACTTCTTAACTTCTTTTTGACTTTGAGACCGACTGAGAGAGATTCAGAGACAGCACAAAGGTAGAAGGAGAGCATCCACAGAATACATGCGAAGCTCCCGTTCCCACAGTCGAGCAGCATTCATAAAGAAACACGTGGTGAAGCGTTCGCAACGAGGAATGATATAATATCGGGCAGTTGCGTGCGAAACCAACGAGAGACGTAAACAGATTACAGTACATATACTCCATTTATTAAGGTAAATGGCTTTTAAATGAAAACAGCATTTGTGGACGGGTTAGTGATGCCTGTTTTTAAGAAATCACAAGGGTCGAGGAAATGTGTGTGCGCAGAGAAACAGAGTGGGACTTTATTAAACATCTGGGAGTCATCAGTTTGCTGCAGCGCTGTACTGAACTCAGCTGTGAGTGCAAACGCTGCTCTTGTTTTCACTGCTGCCTGCTTCACATCTACACAACACCTTCCCATAGGACACATACAGTATGGCAAGCTATTTTAACCCTTACTATTCAATGTACTAGTACCTAGTTTAATGCTGCAAGTACTTTTTAAGTACTAATTATTGTTCATTAGTGCTTATTCCTGAGCTACTTTTTTAAAACATACCACGCACTTATTCAGTTCTTATTGATTAGATATTAATTAACATGTAACTATCCGACATTTAAAATGTTTGACATTGACTTCTAAGGGGATCTGCCATTCAGTTCAGTTGACATACTGACTAGTATTTATTCTAGTAATAATAATACATTTTAGTTGTAAAGCACTTCACATCTTTACAAGAAAAATCTCAAAGTGCTACGATCTTTTTAAAAAAGTACTAGCAATTATTCATTAGATGCTACTCATTAGGTACTAGTATTTTTAATTAGATAAGAGTAACTATTTAATAGATCTATTATAGAATAGATATTTATTAGGTACTAGTGTATATTTGTACCTTTTATAAATGCAATTGTAAAACAGCTTGCCATACACAGAGAGTTGTAAAGCATGCATGTGCATGCAATAACCAAAAGCAACCAAAGCACAAAATCTTGATCAAAAAGTTCAATGCAACTGCACTGCAGAAACTTTGTTTGTCTGCGGTCACCGTGTTTAATGCGCTCATAAACACACGGCACTGCAGGAGCAACTGCGGCTGTGCAAATTCACACTTTTCATTGTCGTCACTTACTGACGTTAATAATGCAAAGAATTAGCTGGTTGACGTTAAGCATGGCCATAAATGGGAGTGGAGTGAAGCGGTTCACTGTAATGAGATGCATGTTTGGCAGGCGGTTTCCTGTGTGGTGAGCACGCTTTACGCACGGCACGGCGAGAGATGACGGGACGAATATATTCAAAACGTTTGATGGAAGCGATTGAACAGCCACTCGCTGGTATTAGAGCTGAACTGTTCGCCAGTTTGGCCCGCATGAACCCGCTGCCCTGCTCGCAAAATATGCCGTTAGGATTTTATTGGAGCAAGGTTATTCAGTCCAGAACAATATATTTAGCCGTGCTTTCAACAGCTAGTGGTATTATAGGGTGTTTGCACGGTGCATGATATTTTTTAATATTGTTTGAAAGCACACACCCTGAAAGCATGTGGTAAGAGTAATATATTTTTTTATGTTAATCTGTGTTTTTATTCTGACGCAGAGAGAAATGTCATACAAGACGAAACAAATGTTGACACCTTGCACTGCACCCCCCTAAAATACACTTCAAATAAAGAAAATACGCTATATTATAATACGGATTATATAATATTACACATACACACATATATATATATATATAAACGTAAAACAAAATTTTACATTTAAAAAATTATAATTTGTAAATTATATTTTATATAAGTTTATTATTTATCCATTAAACACACACACACACACACACATAAAAATTACATTTCTAACAAAATCTCTTTATTTTTATTTGATAGAAAATATGGCTAGAAAAAGGTTAGTGATCTGTAAGATTACAGCACTTCTGCTCACTATTTATTTAAACAAAAATACAGTCAAACTCAGACATTATTACAATTTAAATACCCGTTTTCTGTTTTGATATGTTGGAAAATTAAATATTCTCCTGCAATGCAAATTAGAATTTTCAGCATCGTTACTTCAGTCTTCAACGTCACATGATCCTTCAGAAATCTTTCTAATATGCTGCTCAATAAACATTTTATTATCATCAGTGTTAAATACAGCCGTGCTGCTTTCTATTTTTGGGGAAACCATGCTACATTTTGTTCGATGTATTACATCCTTACTGAATAAAAGCATTAATTTTTTTACATAGACATCGAACCTTTTGCATTATATTGTATAAACACCAACATAAAGACATCCACATCCCTAAGCAATCATTTGTGAAAGAAACTCATGTTTCTGGGGTTCCTCTCAATGCATCATGAAGTCCAGCATGTTTGAAAAAAAAACAAAACAAGCTAAAGGAATTCTGTGTCATGACTGAAGCGCTGAACTCGGCCCAGTTTTTGATGTGGTCTCCACGAACAGGCTGCCAAACTACAAGAGGATGATGCGTTTCATAATGCGCGGCCGGTCTCTGGGGTACGTCTGCTCTCGGGGGACAAAAACGCTCACGTACATCTATTCATTATCAAAAGAGCTGGGCTATATTTGTACTCAATCCGTGTCACTCCGCCTCGCACACACGCACACGCTCGCAGCTGAGGGCTCTGGCCTGTTGTCCATCAAATGGCCCGGAGACAAACACAATCTGGGGTTATGACATCAGAGCAGGCCACTGTTAGATCACACGTCACCGATTCACCACATGTGCTCCCATCACAAGAACATCATGGGAAAATGACCAACAGCTGCAGAGCACTCGCTCTCTGAAGACTTCAAAAGCTTTAAACAATTACTCCGTCTTTGTCTTGAAATAGATAAATGTGTTACAAATGTAGTAATATTTTTTTTTATTTTTACAGCCTTTTGTATGTTTTATATATATATATATATACACACACATACATACATATACAGTATATATAAATAGACACACACACACGTACGTTTACACATATATATTTATGTGTCAGTGCCTAATTATAAAATTAATAAAATTTTATAAAAAATAAATAAAATTATATAAAAAGGATCAAGAAGGCACTCACATACATATATATATATATATATATATATATATATATATATACACACACACACACACACACACACTCATAGATTTTAAGATTTAGAAATACTGATACAGTAATTAAATGAGAAAATATAATACAAATTATATGCGTTTTTTTTTTTTTTAAACACAAATTTTTATGTTCTTTCTATGCACTATTATATAGACTGTAAAATAAATTTAAAGTGTGTGTGCCTTTCAAAAAAAAACAAAAAAAAACAAAAAAAACAAGAGGCACTGTTGTTATCTTACTAAGCAGAGTTATAATGTTGTATTAACAGTATCCAGGAGCAGAACTATTTGCTTTATAATCCACTGCAAATAACAGTGATGATGTCACGAGGTCACAGGAAGTCTTTGGGGAGTGAAAGGGCTACAGTGCAGATGGATTTGGCATTCTCTCAAAGCTGATTGGAGGAACAGAATTAACACGTCCGTCATTTACTCATGGGGTTTAATGGGAGTCGCACTGAAAGGCCTTCTGGATGATGGGATTGCTGGGTGGAAGTGAGACAAAAACAATGGGAAAGGATGAACAAAGCATCTCTATCACATGTGCATGAGTCATTTTTTCTCTTATGCTAATTCATCACATCGTGTGTGATATATCACATTTATTTGCACAAAACCAGTTATGTTGCTTCAAGATGTTTTCTTACACATCAGGATGAGACGCACAGAAAATTTGAATGCACTTGTTAAAAAAAACTAGTCTAGTTACAGTTTACATGTAATTACACAATAACAACACAACAACATTAATCACACAAATATTAATTACACAAAATATGTCATAATCTATAGATTAACTAATATATAACATTAATATTACATAATATTTATTATTATATATTCTAATTACATTATTACGGTTAGTTTTTTTTTTTTAATATTGTGACATAGTATTATGTTAAAAACAGAATATTTAAATTAGAGCATTTGAATGTATGCATGTGTATATAAATAAATAAATGCATATTAAAATTTTGCCATAATAGTTTTTATTGGCTTATAAAATATGTATGAATATTTTGACAAATGTAAATATTTTTTGTATTCATTTTTATAAATTACCACATCACAATGTAAAAAAGAAAAAATAAGTGAATTTTAAATGTAATTGTTTTAATATTTATTAAATTATATTATTTTTGGCCGTTTTTAAAACTCAATTTAACAATTTAACTTCATTTCAATTTATAGATAATATATAACATATTTTTATTTAATTTAAATACATTTATATTTATAATAAATTTAATAAAAAGCAAAAAAAAATATCCAGAGACATTACAAAATGAGAAGTTTCATTATTAATAAGTTTATGCATTTTTATTGAGAAAGAAATATGACCATTCTTAAAACTTTTAGCACTTAACCTATTGCACATAATGACAGCTGTCACTCACAGCCTGTAAATAACATCAGAGAGCAGCCTCAAAGCTGCTCCAACTCAATTACAGAGTGAGAGTGAACAAGACTGGGCAGGAAATCACCCACTGGACCAATCAGGAGAGGTTTAGGAGTCACGAGACCCGACCGACGTCAGCACAGAGGTGTTGTGTGTCCTGCATGCAAATGAGAGGAGTTCGTTATTCAGTCATCTACACCGAGAGCTTTCATGACCAACAGCTTTGTGTCACGCAGCAGCTGCAAGTGTTTCCCATTAACACCTTCTGGAATCAAAGTTCCCTCTCAGAGACGCTTCTCGTGCGCTTTGCAACGGGTTCTGCTCAATACAAGCAGGGAATCTCAGGAGACACTGTATTTTAAGTGACGTGCATTTGAATTTTTTTATATGACGAGTACATTAATATCATCAATCTGCGGTCGCCGCAAAATCCTGAGCGGCATTCCTCCGGCATCCAAACACTTACTTCACACATTCTTCAGACTGCAGCCGTAATGTTTCTCAGACCGAAGAATGGTGGAATAACAGCCTTGATAACCGCGGCCAATCGTCTCCTGAGCCCCCACGGTTACAGCATTAATAAATCAATAAAGAAGCCTTCAGAAGCCTTGCGCTGCGGACAAGCAGAAACGCAGCAGTGGGCTCGAGGAGCCTGGATAAATGAGTCCTTCTGACAAGACTGCATTGCTCTTCGAGCACTGGGCTGGAATTACAGCCTCAATATTCTTGAAATTCATCAAAAGCATTTTTGCAATGTTCCCACAACTTCCAAAAACAAATGCGACCTGAGTGACCTCAATGAGTTCTGATCTCAATAATTATTTTATTACGGCTTCGAAATGACAACTACTAAACTACATTTGAAATCAAACTTGTACTTTTTGGCTAAGTTTAAGCCAATGATGTGTGTAAATTCCAGTGGTCAAATGATTTGTGGCTTCTCGGTTTCTCTGTATTATTATAGTCACCTGACTATATGCACTAATGCACTAGTCAATGTCCACAAAACTGGAAGACCTTCTGGATGTAAGCGGTAGCCTACTGTAAAAGATGTGAAAATAAGAATTAAGGAGAATCAATGATGACAAATGCATTGCTACCGAGTAAAACGCAATCATGTAATCAAAAGAGAATTAACTCTAGTCTCATTATAAGTATTTTAAAATGTAATTACAAGTACTGCATTTTTTTGTTTACATAATCAGTTACCAATGTGTGTGTGAATTTGGAGTCATGTCTGACATAAGCATAATTGATCATATATATATATATATATAGCTAACTTTTTCAAAACACTTCTTTATTTTCTGCTAAGAAGAAACCCCAGAAGTTATGTGAAGCTCCATTGTTGTTCAAAGTAAATGAAAAGGGGACAAAACAAGGTCATATGTTAGTTTTAATTAATAAAAATGTGTGGGGGAAAAAATCTAAGAAATTCTCTTTTATTATTGTATTTTTGCCGTATCGAAAACATTCCGAATGGTGACACTACTGTATTGTATCGAACCGAACCATGATTTTTGTGAACCGTTACATAATACCCTATACCGTACCCTAATATATATAATATATTATATAAAATATATTATATAAAATATAATATATTTTATATAATATATATATATATTAGGGTACATATATATATATTCCATTTTAATTTATGTTTTTTTTTTAATTACCACTTGTTTAAAAAAAATTCATAACTCATGACCAAAGAACAAAAAAAAAAAAAAAAGACATGGATGTTTTGAACATTGAGAGAACATTTTCAGAACCTAATGGAAACGTCAGCAAAATGTTCGTGGAATATAAATTCACTTGGTTGTGGAAAAGATATTTAATAGTTCGTGGTGACTAAATAACGAAATATTATAATGCTACACAAAAACATGTTGCGTTGCAGAACACAGGAAGTCTCATTATGTTACATCAACAAACCAATTAACAGGCTCTAGGAAGTGTTTGTTTCTATGCGTGAGGTTTTGGTAACGCAATATTACTGAACTCTGGCACTGTTGGCAAACACCTGTAAGAGGCAGCCACCTTTTCCGATAACTCTAGAACGTTACTCGCCACCAACCGTAGCGAGATGATTGACCTGTTGTTTCCACACATGATGAAAAAATGCACAATCCAACATTTTCAGCTGACCAAGACTCTGCGTCTGGCGATGCACAACACGCTCGAAACGCCTTGAATTTCAACCCAAATCCTATAAAAACCTGTTTCTTGTTTGCACTAAATGGAGCTAAGCCACATTCTCCATGTGTTTCCAGAACCAGGTTTTGGAAGAGGTTAACGCTGTTGTTTGATGTTTTTGTTGGGTTACACCACAGCCAAGAGCTCTGCCGCTCGCTCAAACTCTTTAACTTTACAGCAATTTAGCCGATACCTAGCAAATGAACGTGAAAAGTTGACCCCAGCTGACTTCTAGCTCACACTGCAATACAAGCAATGTCAAAAACATGAATACTTTTATAGGACAAAACGTGAACCCGGCACCATTGCTTACAGCCTCGAACCCAACACAGACAGCTCCAACAAAACAAAAGGGTCATCAAGAAGAAGAAACGCAGAGGGTTCGATATTTATAGCTTAACACCAAAGCTTGACAGACACTGTCAAACAGCGATAAAAGTCTGATGCTTTGTCAACACTCTCTGGGTTTTGCGCTACGTTAGCATTTGTCCGTACTAAAAGAAAAATTTATGGCGGACTAAGTGTCTCACATTTCTGACAGTAGTCCAGGAGAGTTTGGATTGTGTTAGCATAATTGTGAAGGGGCCTGAAAACATTTCGTAGAGACATGGAAAACAAACTGACAGAGGAAGGAGGCCAAGATTCTCCCTCACTGGACGTCCAGCGATTCTACTCCATTACACGTCTGTCCTGCTGGCACTTTGCGAGGAGAGCAATGTAAACATGGTGTCTGAAAATGTTTCTTCTTCCCATCCCAAGAGCAGCTGTGAAGCAATTTTAGATGTTTTGGAGAGGGGTGAAATGAACAAAAACCTCTGGATGTGAAAGACACGGTTGGACAGCTTGCTGGGGTTATCTGATGATTAATGGACTGTGTGTGTGAATGTCCACCGCTGCCAAAGCCCTCTTTACAGCGGCTTTGTTTACACCGATTATTTCCACACGCCATCTTGAAAATTGGAGGACATCAAGGACACTAATAAAAAGCAAAAGGTAAGAATGAAACGAGAATGAATCATTCTTGCTCACTGACTCATATTTTGTTCAGTGAGGTCTGAACGAGATCAACGAACTGCATGAACCTAGACATCTGATTCACGACGGTCACGTGTCACTATCGGTCATAACAAGCAGAGAAAGAGAGCGGAAGAATTACCAATGGGTAAAACTGACTGATGACCACAGACAATTAAAGTGACACGAAGATGCTATTGAATTCATTTAGACTATTATAGTATTTTTCTACAGCTTGAAGTCAAGCTGAGCAGTTTACAAAACTGACAGATCTATGCCCTTACAACTACATGCTCAAACCCCTAATTAATCTTTTGGGTGAACAGAACAACCTGGAGAAAGAGCCACTGATTCAATCAGATTCATTTGCTGATTCATTAAACACATTCAAAGCATTCCAGTCACTGGATTGTATCAGAAACTGTTCTCAGATGTGATGAACTGAATAAGAGCAACATGATGAAAAATCTTTTTGGCAAACCGATTCAAAAGGATTCAAGTTGGACCGAATCAAAATAATGAACTGAATCAATCTGAATGAATCTTTATGGTAAACAGATTGAAAGGATTCGAGTCATTGGAATAAATTTTAAAAAATTAAGTTTTCAAAGGTGATAAATTAAATTGCAAATAGGGCAACTCACAAATCAGTGAACAAAACTGAATGAATCTTGTGGGGAACAGACTCAAATAGATTGACTCAAAACTGTTCTCAAATGCAATGAACTGAATCACATGCAAAAAGAGTCACTCACAAATCAGTAAATAAATCTGAATACCTTTTATTTGAAGAAAAGTTTCAAGGGATTCAAGGCCAATCCTTGACTGAATCAAAAACTGCTCTCAAACTTGATGAATTAAATAAGAGTAACCTGTAGAAAGGGACAGCAGTGACAAATCAGGCAATGAACCTGCACGAATCTTGTTGGTGAACAGATTCAAAGGATTCAAGTCACTGGAATCGATCAAAAGCTGAGCTCAAATCCAATTATTAAATCAAATAAGAACAACCAGAAGAGCCCGCCAAATCAGAGTTGGTCAGTATGGGGAACAGATTCAGATGATTCACATCACTGGAATCAATCCCACACCACTATCCCCAAAAGCAACGATCTGAATAAGAGTAACCAGATCCTAAATTTTAGTTCAGACGCTGGTTGATGCTCCAGTTCTGGGTAAGAACCAAAGCCTGAGGCTCTCGAAAGCAGCCACAGGAACGAGGAAATGGTTTCCACATGGGTCCACCCCTCTCTCGCACCTCACTTCCTCTCGGACTCAAAACAACGTACCCAAAAATCAAGACCAGACCACAAGTATGACCATTAATAGTACACTACACTATGTGCTCACTATTAAGGGCCTGATGGAGCTGGTTTACAATTTAATGCATATTAAAGTGATTTTGGTCAGAACAAAATGCCCAAATTGGGCAATTTTGAGTTCAAGATCAATACTAATTAGTTTCCACCATGATTCCTCAATCATCACATTCAAATATGTGATGTTCATGAGCGCTCATCTTGAAAACACAATCACACAGCAGCTTAAAATGCTTAAGATAAGTCTTAAATAAAAAAAACAACAACAAAACTGCAAACTCAAGAAATGAGAATCTAAGACAACACATGCTACAATTAACACATGTGCTGATTTGTATAACCAGACCCAGGTGGAAATGTAAATAAAATCGATTTGCCAAGCAATTTAGCTTTTGTTGAGTAGCAGGCATGTTTTGTGGGCTAACAATAACTTGCTTACTCGGTTAAGACAACAGCAGCAGAAATCTGGATGAGTCACTGCGGCACTGCAGCGTAAATTAATTTGCCAAACGCTGCGTTTGGAGCATGAGCGCATTAGCACACGCAACATTTGCTGGGAATGAGTAGCTGCTAGCGTGGAGCAAAACCCCTACCCTCGACCCCAAACACCAAGCTAGATATCTGCAATATGGCAATCTGTTACATGGCACAGTGTGTTAGAGACAATGCCAGTGAAAAATGTTTTGAGGCCTTTTTGTGACAAAGGAAGATATAATTAATCAGAGTAGAAAACACACCGTTCCTTGTGTATCTTGATTTAGTCAGCTGTTCTAGCATGAGCAAAGGTCAGTTAAGGCATTGTCGGCTAATGTGATGTTTTCTGATGCAGCTATTTGTCATTCATATACATGTGTGGAAAAAACTACTTATATTTTAAACATATAAATAAATTTTTTTTTCACATTTTACATAATTACGATTCATTTAAAATATTATAAATACTACTAATATTACCATATACCATCAGGTCTATCTTTATAAATAATTTTATAAATATTTTAAAAACTACAGGAGATAGATTAACTGGTATTTATTGATCTAATTACTTTCTAAATATTACTATCATTATCATCATCCATTTTAAATAATTTAATTTTAGATGCATTTTAAGATAAATGTTTCTTTTGTCATGAGGTAAAAAAAAATCATTATAATTAAAATCACACAAATAATAGAAAATAATTATTACATTTAATAATGGTAACATTTCCAATAATAACAATAATATTTTTTTTCATGAATTTGACAGGATATTTAAAAACAAACAAAACAACA
>JAUCMT010000087.1:623460-655225 GCA_032357475.1 Enteromius thamalakanensis
TGTTGTAATATTCAATTTATGATAATGTCAAAATATAAAAGAAATGCCAACCCTGAAACAGTTATTTCTCAACATATATTAACATGCATTTATTTATTTTGAAATGGCACTATGCTATTGATACTTAAACGGGGTCTTATAGAAAATTCTAATCTTAAAATTTTGCAGTAATTTATAATAAAAAAATGGCTTTTTCAAAAACGCAAATAGCACCGATTATGCAGAATGAGCCATTTATAAGATCACTAGGGTCTTTTTAGTGATTCTGACAGTACAGACAAAATTGTCCATCCTAAAGCATGCCAATCACAACAGTCGTCCACATTTCTGTTGCTCTGGCAAGCGCCGAAGCCTTCCCACAAGCCATCGAAGTGATTGCGGGTCTCATTATTAGTGAGGCTCAGTTTCACAGAGGTTTGGGGCTCGGTTCGCTCTAAAGCATGAGAAAACTCTGCTCTCACCGAGGGACCATGTGAGAAACATTTAGACGCATGACGTGAGAAGAGCCAATTCACAGCCAGCTCTGGTAATCTATCAATCTGTAGTCACCTACAAGTGCGAAAGTCTTACACAACGGCCTTTAATTCGCAACAGCGCTTCAGCGACAAAAAAATTAGTGCGAGAAGGTGAAAGGAGGAGAGAAAAGCAGAGACATCAGACCACACAGAGCGCAGTGTTGGACCAGATATCCGATTGCATCTCTGTAGCCTGACGAAGCCTGAATCTTCTGAGGCTTTCCTCTGACCTGATTTCAGGCGTGCAAAACACTCGCTCTCTGCTGAACGCGGTTTGTGTTGCAGACTGATGTTGAAGCAGCAATTAGAGCACCGCAAGGAAAATAGTTAGAGAGAGGTGTCAGTCAAAACCCTGGTGTCTGACCAAAAAGAACAAACCGTATGAGCCGTATCTCTAAACGACAAGCTCAGAAACATGCAGACTAAAGCTACTTCTAGCATGCGTGCATTTCATTGCTCTCAGCTTCAGTCTCGCCTGATTACATGAGAACCCTTTGACCTTTATAAGCTGACAGTTCAAAAAAGCATAATTTTTATAATGAATATATGATGGGGCCCAAAAGTCTAATAAGACGACAGTCAAAAGACAATAAGAATGATTAGTTACTAAAAAATCTTTCTAAGAAATATTTATAGGTCAGTAATCAAATGCATGTAAATTTTAATTTTCAATCGATGCAATGTTGATAATATAATATAATATAATATAAAAATATAAATTTTTATTGCTGGTCTATTTTGGTGTGAAGTGTACATTGCATGAACATAAATAAAGATGTATGATTTTAAACATTTTAAAGTAAAAAAACAGACAACTAAAAATAACTAAAAAATATTTTAAATTCTGCATTATCTACAAGATTAGTAATATAATATAATATATATAATATTATATATACATATAATATTTTATCTATCTTGGACCCCACTGTTTATTGTAATGAATGAAAACAATGCATTTAATAAAATGCTAATATAATTACATTAATGAGGTCTATTTCTCATGGGTGTATGATGTGCTGTGAGTCTCACTCCATTAAGAGCGGAGCAGGAATTCAGTTTTGTCTAATGAGCTTGATGCTGGAGGCTCGTGAACTCACAACACAGTCTCACGACCATTTCCTACGAGCTGCCAAATTTGTGCTAATTCGTATGATTTTGTACGACTTGTCTAAAATTCTGTGACGGGTAGGTTTAGGTCATTCGTACAAATTCATACGAATTGGCAACTCAAAATACGTAGGATTTAAAAAAAATCGTATGAATTTGTACGAGTGAGGTCATACGAATTTGTATGAATTAGCCACTTCGTATAATATTTACAAATTGCCGTGAGATCAGGTTGGAACTGATGATGTCAGTGAGAAAAGCAGAACGTAAAAACATTAATTTAAAGAACAACTGCAACACTGCCTCTGCAGAGGATGGTGAAGCTCCTGCTTCATCTCTCACAGATCTGCATGGGATAAATGTCTTCAAAAGACAGTTTTCTAACTGCAATCATAAGGCATGATAAATATCCCTTGATTTAAACTGCATTGGACCCGGAAATGAATCATTAAAAATTAGGAAGTTATACTTTCCTTTATTATACTTTCCTTTTAACTACAGACAAATCACTTCCATTAAATTCACTCTAAAACAAGAAAGCTAAAAGGGTTAATCTGCTATAACAATGCTTGTATGACTAATGAAATATTGCCTCAGCTCACACCAAAATTAACTGCTTTTGTATTTCTTTGTTTTATAGCACTCTTCCAGACACGGTTGGAAACTCCAACTTTCAGGCTAGAATAGAGTGCAGCACCAAGACTTAATCAAACATGACTAGTTTGCATGTAAAAGCTAATAAATAATATTATTATACAAATAAGTAAATGAATTCTACAATAGCATTAACAAATTAAATAAAAATACTGTGTACTTAACATTTTATAAAAAAAATAAATAAATAAATAAAAAATGTATGTAAATGTATATGTATATATACAGTACTATGCAAAAGTCTCAGGCCACTAGTATTTTTAGCAGCAAAAAATGGTTTTAAATGGGTTATTTTTAGCTTTTGAGGTAGCATGTCAGTTGGAAATATCATTTTTTTATACCGCAAAAGATAGAAATAACCCACTTAAAACCATTTTTTGTTTGTGAAATTACCAGTGGCCTAAGACATTTGCAGAGTACACACACACACACACACACACACACATACATACACACATACATGAGAACTATCAATTGTACTGGCTTAAACAGCACAGATATTCAAAAAACAGATTAAACAACCACCCTCTCCATTGACCAAAACTACTAATGCGTGACAAGTTTCCTCCTATGCATGAGCCATGTATCTTTCCTCCAAATGCATGTTATTGGTTTAGTTCGCAAAGGCTTTTCTTTCACTTGATTGGCCCTGAGTGGAAGAACTTGGCGTACTAATTACAAAACAGCAATAAATCTCCCCGATCTTTGGTGGCTTGCCATGTGCTCTAAATAAACAGCGAATGTGAATCTACAACTCAATCTTTACAGCTCAACGGTCTGAGCGCAGAGCTGCGCTGCCTCTGGGGTTTGTGGGAAAAGTGTGATGTCATCACGGCCGCTGCGGTCCTCCCGAGAGTCAGCCTCTCTTGTTCTAATTAGGGGAAGACGGCTATAATTTACCCGGTCCAGAAATGAGGCGGCCACGGGGTGTTTCAGCAACCTACAACTGCTGTACAATGACGCAAATGCCCCGCTTTACTGTCACTCGACGATCGCTCCTCGTCTATCACTTATAACAGCTGTTATCAACATCCAGACTACCCCAATGGAATATTCTTCTCTATAAGCCAAAAGTGAGAGAATCGCTTCCTTATCTGAGGGCCGACGGACGAGGCTTGTGTTTGTTTGCAGGAGAAACGGAGCAAAACAGACCCTGCTCGAGTTTCGTAAATCACTCAGCGTTTTACACGACGTTCTTGGCTTCAGAAACAACTCGCGCACAAAGATTAGAAATGCATCCAAAACAACAATTGGCTGTGGCGTTGAGTAATCAGATTCAATCCGGTTGATAAGATGCAGGGCTGTATCTCCATCTGACTCGAGGAAAGAGCTTCATAAATCGCAGCGGTGACGCTTTCAGGGACAGAGGGAGGGAAAACACCAGCCCAGCCCAGGCTGCTTTTACACTGTCACACTATAAAACAAACAGGCCTGGTGCCGTACGTCTGGCAAACACACTAACTTTGTCAGATGCTAAAAATAGCAGTGTCCATGCAGAAATGGGACGGTGACTTTATAAATGTATTGCAGTAAAAATTGTTTACTAAAAAGAAATTAGTTGCATGAAATAAAAGCAGCATCCAATTAATTACAAATACGTCTGAATTAACAAACGGCCTTAAGACATGAAAGAAGTGATTTCAACTAGATGCTGACTGTTATGACATGCAGAAATTAAGTATGAGCCAATTACCGAAAGTTATATCAGTTACTTTTACTTCATGGGAGTCAATGGCAATCCTATGAGCTGCAGGGAGCACTATTTGGTAAACTTCCTAGTGGTACGACTCAATAACAATAGAATCAAGATTATAAACACAAGGCAAGTGATACGAAATATTATTTAGTGGAAAGATTTGTGCATAATGCTTACTAACACAAAAATGTATTAGGAGGCATGCACCGAAGGTTATATCTGTTGGTTTTTCTTCATGGGATTCAATGGAAATCCTAAGAAACACAGGGAGCAGAATGATGAAATTTGGTACACTTCTAGAAGTATGTCTGAATAGTAATCTGACCAGTTTTGGAACCTCTAGAACTAACTCTGCTGGACTGCCGCCAGAAATGCACTTTTCAAATGGTTTTATCTCTTGAATCCTTTAAAAAAAGGCAACATTTTGCTTCTACCCAATAAAAACACTTTCAATAGAAGCAAAATTATAAACACAAGGTAAGTGATATAAGATTTGGTGACAGGATTTGATAGCACTGAAGAGGAATCCTTTATTGCATCTATTGGTTTTCTTTCTTTCTTCTTTAATGGGAATCAGTGGCAGCTCTGTGAACCACAAGTGGTGGTCCTGAATAGTAATTTGGTCAAATTTGAGTCTCTAGAACCGTGTATAATTCCATAAACTACCACCAAAAACACTATAGGCCCTATTGTTCTCTTTACTTCTTATGGGAGTCAATGGCATGTTCATATCTTGTAATATGTCTGAACAGTAATCTGACCAACTTTGGGGTCTCTAGATCTAACTCTATAGAGTCCAGCAGTTTAAGTGGTTTTTAATATTTGAATCATTTGCTCTAAAGAAATTATTATCCAGAGGGTGATCACATCCCATAGTTTACATAATTACCACTTCCAGCATTAAAATATGAAAATTCACCAAAAACCAATTGTATTTGTTTTTTTCTTCTTTCGGGAATCAACCCTATACACCACAAATAGGAAAATTAAATTTGGAAGACTTATTGTGGTCCTTATCCACAATAGTTATCTGACCAAATCTGAGGTGTCCAGAACAAACTCTATAGCGCCACCACCAGGTTAAATATTCACTTCAAATGGTCGAGAAAAAAAGTTCTACTGTGTCTGCCTAACAAAAATATGTACTACAAGGAGAGTGCAAAAGAAGTGAATGGGGACACTGAAATATTTATATTTCTGTAGTGAAGCCACAAGAAACGCAATATGAGTGTGGAAACCCTGTAATAAGTGTGCAAGTGATGATTAAAACTGTTTAACAGAGTAATTAATGCTATTGCTTTTATCAAACGTAAAGAGTTTAACACAATCCGTTTTAGCAGATTGGGCTCCTTTTCTGCTTTAAAAATATCAAAATGCAAAAAGGCAATTTACTGTAACAAAATAGAAATACACAAGCTAAATGTTAAATCCATTCAGCTGTAGAGTAGAAATCAAATAGTGGCTCATTTTCTGTCAGGATCGTAGTGCATTACTTCTTCTTCAATCATTTTAAAAATGGAAACCTGCTTACAACCTCCTTTTCTACTAAATTTGGCAAGATCATTGCATATTTATCTAACTAATGGAACATCGATACCTTTTCCTATCCTGATTATGTAACTCAGGTCCAAGTGTTCTGTTACTCCTCAAGTCTGGTCGTACGTGACGTTGTTGAAAATGGAGGCACTCTTGAACTCTGATGTATTAATCTGTCAGAGCAGGAAAGGAAAGTCAAAATAAAGTTACATCCTGATTCCGGACGATTAAGGAATTCAATAACGTACTGCTTTCATTTAATCAAACAAAACCAAAGCCTTTAAACTGGCTCCAATGTGATGATGTGGTGAGGAAACCAACAATAACAGAAGGAGACGGAGACAGAGAGGTCAGATGACCGTAAAGCATGACTGATGCTGAGGGAACACTGGTGAGAGTCCAAGAGACAGCCAAAACCTATCGAGTCTGCTACCGAGACAGCGTTTTAAGGAATCGTAGGTGCACTACTGAATTAAAAAATACATTTTTGTGCTTGATGTATTTTTATGCTTAGTGTGACATGTCATTAGCTTTAACATTCTAATGCACAAACTAGATAAATACACATAAAATACATTACATCAAAACTTTTGAAACCCATTGAAATGTTGCCTCAGCAGCTAAGTACAAAAATTAAATCTGATATTTATGCTAAATATGAAAATATTCTAAAACTACTTGAGATAAAATACAAATAAATATAAATAATAATACGATGGAAAAACTAAAATCATTTAAAAATGTTAACTGGCCAACTAGTTTTAGTTCTTTAGTACTAAATTTATTGAAACAGAAAATAGTTTAATATTGACCCAAAAACGGCGTTATTAATAAAATATATAAATAAGTACTAAATATTTTATTATTATTATACATTTTGCCTTGGGAGCTATCCGAAAACAAGGCAAAGTACTAAAATTAAATGTTAAATGTTGACTACACAATAGGTGTTATTATTAAATAAGAAAAATTATACACACTGAAATTAAAAATAATACAGAAATAACCTAAAATAATGAAAAAAATAAAGTGATGTGCTAAAGATAAAGTGATAACTATTATAATAGATTATTAATAGCATGTAAAGAGCACTATTTCTGTGTCAAATGCAGTGTTTAGGTTTTTGCAGTTTTGCATTAAAAGTTAGCTCCTATGTAGGACATAAACTAGAGAACGCAGCTCACTAAGTTTTGAAACCGAGCCAGAATCTGAGTGAGAGAGAGAGCCTGTTACTACGAGAAAAGTGCACTCTTGTCTCCATTAGTTATTAGATATGATATTTCTCTTTTCATCCCTCCCGAAGGCTTCAATAAGACCCACACGAGCGCGTCAGCCGTGAGAAACACGCAGGAGGTTCGTCAAGGGAGAAAGCGTGTGAGGGAATGGATGTAAATGGACCCTTAACTGCACGGCAGAATCAGAGCTGGAGTGAAATATGCTCTCGCTTGTGCTACAAACAGATTTAGGTCACTTGCTTACCTTCTCTTCAAAGGCCCTGGAGAGAAAGCATTAGCGCTAATGGCATAACAGCGTGAAAACAAAGCAGTCGGACGCTTCAGGAGCTGAATATAGCCATAACATAATAAAAGCATCTATATGTGCATATATATCTGATGGAACAGCGCAAATATAAAATGCATGTGATTTTCTTCACCAGTTGTAAAGCAAGTTTTCTTTGCATCTTGCAAACGTCATAATAACATTTAGAATTTCCAAGCAACCGGAAATGTTATGACAGTCCAACGTAAACTAATAGTAAAAAATAAGCCTAAAATCTCAGTTTAGAACTACTTTTTATATTCAGCATCACATAAAACATGCCTTCAGTTCCTGCAGACATTCTTTTCAGTGCAGATAATGAGACTGTGATGTGCGTACATTGAATTTAACACCTTACCTATTTACAGCCTGCTTTGCAGAGGCCATGGATTGGAGCTGTTGTAAAAAATTTACATTTATTGTGCCATATTCTTCTGAGAAATAAAAATACATATTAATACAAGCTACAGACTTTCATATTAAACACTCCCCCCAACCTTTCACCAAACAGACACCAAAATAGCAGCTTAAAACTTTTAAAAGCTTTCTGCAAGAGAAGACGGCCAACACAGCTTTCTGATAATTATTAGTTATTGCATGAAATAATTTAAGTCTTTGATGAAAAAGAAATGTACAGTAATCTTGGTGGAAAAGACAAAAAAGGTCAATTATCCCATCCATATTTTTTTATTAGCAAACAGCCTAATACAGTTATTTTTTGATATTCAATAACATTACACGCATTTCCCCTTTAGCACTACTACTTTGATTTATTTAAGACCTCACCTTTATTCTCTTGGTGGTTTAGCACATTCAGGGCCGGCTGTATTTTCTCCTGAAGAATAAATAAATAAACTAAAGCACAGGAGTCATGTGCAGCTCTGATTATAGAGCTTCTTTAGGACAAACAGACCCATTGTACGCGCTCTGACGGACCGCAGCTGTTGTGTATTACTCGCAATTAAGACACGCTTGTTACTCGGTGGTACGCTAGACCATAAAGACTCATTTGGAAAGTCAAACACAGACCCAAATACAAAACTACACGTTTGATTATATTGAAGGAGAAAGCTGACTACAACGACACCGTTACATGAACACCAAAAAATGCTTGTGCACAAAAAAATATGCATTAACTCCACATGAATATCAAGGTTTCTGCAGGTTTTATGATGGAAAATTAAAGAGCATGGAGGTATGTCAACATGTTCTCTAAATGTAAATGGGTCAAAAGGGGTTTTCAAACAACAAAAAAAAGTTTAATATAGCTTTATTTTTTTCCCCAAACAATATAATGTGTCCTGTCTAATCTATTTTTTTTTTCTGAGAAGAAAAATAATGACCATCATATATTTTTGATATGATTTACAGAAAGTTAAAGCATGAAAGTAGATACTTTGTGCATTTTACATGCTTTATATTTATACAGGTAAATGCTTTTTATTTATTTAGCATTTAATTTGATGTACCAAAATGGGACGTCCTGTCTTCGATCCAATAAGCTGCATTAGCTAAATTTAAAGATTTTGCATCTTAGTTAATTTATCTCGACTCAAGGCGGTTTAGACATTCATACTGGAAAACAAAATGATCATAATACATATTTGAAAGACTTAATCTGTGGAAGGACAACTTTTAAGACCTGCAGAAACCCTGAATGAATACGCTAGTTAATTTATGATGATCGAAAAGCTAAAGTGAGTGTGACAATAGGTGAGAACGAGAGTCAAATACACACAGAGGTGTGGAATAAAGCAGCAAGCAATATTGCGAGGGCATGTGTGAGGCTCTGACGCTGAGCTAAAGGTCCTGGCAGACGGCCTCTGCGTCAACGCTTGCAAATCTGCCCCAATAAAACGACTCCCAGATGCCCCTGGCCTCCTCACCGCTAATAAACAACAGTCCTGTGTGAGAAACACAAGGTTTATACGGGCTAGAATCAGCATAAGCTGCAAACCTGACGACTCAAACAAACAAGCAACCAAAAAAAACCTTTTATATATTTTCAACTTTACTAAAGAGACAGAAGTGTGATCTTTAAGTACGAGGAACAGGGGATTATTATTAAGTACATGATCTAAGAAGCACCATCATTATTGATCCTACAGTTCTCCTATGTGCATTAGCCTAAACGCTAGTGTTAGCTTTAGCACCGGTACATTGAGATGTCTATACACTCCTTGGCTTGAGCAGAACACACAAACGGCGCAGCTAGAGGAAGATAACATCCCGTCATCATCAGTAGGTGGAGCAGCAGTTATAAGAGTCTGGTTCATGTGTTCAGGAAAAATGAAATAATCACATACTACAAAAAAAAATCTATGGAAGCATCTACGGACTATCACATTCTGTACAATTATGTTTTCTGTCAGCTTGTGGCTTATTACATCTATCTACAGTACAGTAAAATTTCCACAATACAAAAATATATTACAATTCTCCTGGAATATTTACATGGGCACTTTCTCAATGAAAAAAAGCATAAGATAATCAGCAGAGCGGAGGACGCAGGGAAGGAAAATCAAAACCGTGGTGTACAACACATCCTCCAAGACAGTTAGAAGTCCAGCACCGACTCAATTTTGTGCCTTTTTTTCCTCTTCAAGGGATAAAAACACACATTAAAAATTCACTGCATGCTTTGGCAGACTTGAAGCATTAAAAAGAAAAAAAGAAAATGGAGAGGGGGGAGAAGAAAAAAAGGCCCGTCTCAGAAAGATCTGCACGTCCACTTGGGTTTGGGTACGTCAGCAGGCGCTGACAGAAGCCGCCCTCCCCACCCAGTCTTCTAGAAAAACATCCTGAAAACAAGCAGAACCTGCTTTAGTACGACACACACACACAATCGCACAACCATGTCAATTCCAACTGCATAAAGATGCTCATCAGAGCACGCCAGAACCCTAAAGATGACAGGCATCTGTCCTGTTATTAAGCGCCGCGTGCGGAGCTGAAGACATGCATGCTGTCATTAACATGCATGAATACATGTGCTTCCGCCCACAAAGCCTTGGCCTTGACCCCATGCTCAGAATGCATCACATTCCACGCCAGCGTGAGAGTCTGGGTAAACAAACTCCTACTGCAGGCTAATAAACAAAGAAATTATGTATTACGATCGATTAATAACCGCTCTAATGAGAGAAACAATCCTGGTATCGTCGTGTACATCTGTGGGAGAAGGTCAAAGGTGAGTTTAAAGTATCTGTGACCCAGGCCGATTCTATCGTCAGCTCTGAATGATTAACGTCTTCTCTTGGATCGAAGGTTATTGATTGAGTTTGGAGCGTATGTTTGGGTTCTGAATGCAGTGACGCCGGCGCCATCTGCTGGAGAAGTTTATAGAGCGTCTTCACTTGCTCCAGTGCCACCGATCGCATGGAAGTTGACGGCTCCTTCGCACTTAACGCCACGGGTAAGGTTTGAGTGAGCTGCTAGTGTAGGTCACCTGTAGATGTTGGGGTCCAGCAGAACTGCCGTGTCCTGAGGAAGCTGGGAGAGGTGAACCACTTTGGTCTTCAACTGGGGACGGTCGCTCTCGCTGACCCAGGCATCTGGAAGTCTGTGCACATCAAAAAATACAAAGAATATGGGCACTTGATTTTTGACAGAAAACATTCAGCAATAAAGTAGCATTCAGTATGCATTGTCTACATGTAATGCAAATGTTCCCTTTGCTGAAATGTCCCAGATTTTGCATGGGTACTACACATACCACACTAAATACTATAATACAACGCACTTGACATACTAAATGTCAAAATGAGCTCTATACAGTATAAAATGTAAAATCATGTCAGCAACAGTGGCTACATTATATTGTAACATTTCAGTTTCACAATTCAGTACATAAATATAAATGTGTGTGTGTTTTATTATATGTGTGTGTGTGTGTGTGTGTATAAACTATGCATGACTCTCTGTATGGGTACTACACGTACTAAAGCATAATGCAATGCACTTTACATACTAAATGTCAAAATGAGCTGCACACAATATAAAAGATGTTCAAATGTGAATATACTATATCCAATGTTCCACATTTTGTAGTACGCCGAGCACAATGCATAGGTTACTACATCCTTAACATACTACTAACTGTCAGGATAAGCAGTATATAGCAGAGTATACTGTAAAGGATGTGTATGCAAAAAAGTGAATATGCTCTGTACAATGTGCCATATTTTTGAGTAAACCAAGCACAATCCACTGTGAGAGCACACTGCACAGGATACATCATCCTATTATGCAAAGAACCTGACAGACTATGTCAAAATTAGCAGTAAATGACAAAGTATACTATATATCTAGGGCATCCCCTATTTTGTAGTAAGCTGTGCACACAGTACATACTGTGATCTAGTATCCTACACAACCAGAGGATACTGGATAGGACACTCTATCCTAATGTATAATGCAATGCACTCAACATTACTAAAAAACAAAATGTGCAGTATGCAACATAATATATTAACAGTGTCTTGTATTTTGTGGCACTTGTATACTGAGCATATCATTTTGGGACTCTAACATACTACAGTGCATCAAAAATGCACTTAACTTTTAACAAAATATGCAGCATACAACTAGTGCACATGCATATGATGTCACACGTGTTGTAGTACGCTAAAACAGATTGCTTTGTTAGATATAGTATCCTACACAACCAGAGCACACTGCATAGCCTATTCAGTATAATACGTTAAATTAAACCTAGTAACATTTTATAGTATGTTAAGCACTGTGGGATATAACAATTCATTTAACATACTACATGTGTGAAAATGTGCCGTATTCAACCATCACTCACTGCATACCACATTTTGTAGACAACATCGTGGGATATTAAATCCAATGCAACCAGAATACAGCAGTCTATAGGTTCTCAACATACTACGCATGTCAAAATGTGCAGTATACAACCAGGACACATCGCATTGGAAGTCCCAGAAAGCAACATGCTAGACTGTCAGTTTCCAATGGAATCATGATTAACCATGATTAGTATTAGTTTGAATTGCAACTCTATCACACTGCCTAAAGTTTCGTCTTTAATATTAACAGACAAAAAAAGCTAAATCCATACTCTAAAATGATGCTTAGTATAGGGTTCAAACAAGTACACCAGCAACCTTTTGATTGAGTACAGTACTTACAGAAAAATATACTAGTGTGCAAACAGCATGTACGTTCCTAATTCCAATCATAGCTTTAAAATATACACCATGTATAAATATTAGCATTTGCCGGATAACACAGACACACAGCCCTTCATTCCACCCTCTCCTCCAACATGCATTCCACAATGAGACTATTAAAAGTGTTTTCCTTTTTTCCGCTCCGCAGAGGAGCCTTGTTTGGCTCGGGCTTGTTGTGGTGACCCAGAAATCCATTTTAAACGTCTCCTGAGACAGCAACTTCTTCAGCGTTATCGCTGAGCTGACAAACATTCCTGCGGCTCAGATTGATGCCCGACTCAGAATAGCAGCTTGCACATGCACACGGTCCTGTTCGGAGGCGTGCACGAGCGTACAGGTATCAAACGTAGTCAATTATCACAACACTGCAGTAAATTCAATGATATTACTAGCGGGGCTCATTAACTATACAAGTTTAAATTGCACATCAAGATTAAAGAAAGCAGCTCATAATTCACTGCAACTGGTCAAATTAGAGTGGAAACCTGAGGATGACGCGCTCAAAGGCCTCTTGTCTAAGCCATGGAAATGTTGAGAGTGAGTGGATACCCTTTAAAAAGTATTTATCTTGGACAAACTTCAATGGAAAGCGAGTTTGTTTCCAGGTGGGTGGTGTTTCACTCAGGCTAGAGCTCTTCAAGACATTAATGTGGACTTTTACCGCTGAGAAGCGGGAATTGATCTGAATCTGATGCACCTTTGAACATAGAGACAGACGAAAAGTAAGTTAAACTGAAAAAAAAAAAAAGGTTCATGAAGAAGGGAAAAAAAGACTGAACTTTAGAGAAAGAAAAATTGATTTAGTGAGACGGGAAGAACGTGTGTGAAAATACAGAGAAACAACATTATCCAAGATAAGAAAGATTCTGTAAGCATTACAATTCCCTAATGCCCAACACTTGGCATGCCACAATATCTTATGTAAAGAGTGCAGATACAGATATTGTATCCCACAATGCAGTGTGCTAAAATTGACCTTCTATTTCAAGTGTGATGAATGAAACAGAGGAAGCATCAACCGCAATTCCCTCTGAGACTGCTTATTTGATCAGAACAGCAATGTTTTTATACAAAATGACAATCAGTTAATAACGGGTTGAGAACACACCAATTAAATAAAGATCATTTGATAAATGTAGCATAATACTGTCCTAAATATGCATACTTTCCGACTATACAGTAGGCGGATACAATATAGCAGAATGTCCAAATGAACAGTATTCATAAAACGGTAGGAAAAAAGTACTTTTTTTCCCCACAAAAGTTGTGCATATGACAGGCACTTTATTATCCCATGATGCCAAAAGAGATTTATGAATGGCAGTGGTGGGTCACATTACAATAAATTACCGGTCAAGGTAAGAAATACTAAAGATTGTGATTCCAGATACAGTCATTGTGCTGCATACGGTTTCACATAATTTATTACATTTTAAATAAATATTACATTTTTTAATTAAATTTTATACTACATATACAAAGAAATTACTATTAAATTACATTTTAAAATATTTTAATTAATAAAAGAAATGCATGCAGTATGCTACTTGTACTTCCTGCACAGCGCTCATCTGTATCTCCTGCACAGTAGGACACAGACACGCTTCAGGGAGGAGTGCTAAACTTCTCCTTTGGGATTAATAATATCTACACAGCAAGCTATAGATCAGTCTGTATGCTTTTTGAGGCAGTTAATGTGACTTAAGGAGCCTCAGAACCATCAGTCCGTCACGTATATCAGGTCATATGCACACGTGTGTGTGTGTGTGGGGGGGGGGGGGGGGTTTTGAAGCATTAGTGAGTAAGGCCGCCCTCAAGTGGCCCATGACTCATATAAACGGCTGACATTTAGCGCAGGGCTTTGAGGTGAGAGGTGCACTTTCATATACTCACATGTCCTCCGGCATCCAATGAAGCAGCACCTTGACTTTCCCAGAATCCTCCTTCCGCCTGGCGATCACCTGCTCAATTACACACAATGAAAGGAAATGCATGAGATCTTGTTTATGGGTTAATTCCATGTGTGCTTGCTGGTTAAATGGGACTGTTTTCATGGGGTTTCAGGAGCAGAAGGCTGGGCCGTAACTGTGACAGTAAAGAGGAGGGCCTGTTTGCAGACAGCTGCTCATTAACTGTTTAATTAAAGACACAGGGGAGCGACGGCCCAGACTAACTGGACCGTGAGAGCCCAAGCAAGTCTGTCTTCAGCTCAGAGTTCCTTAGAAAGGATTACGGAAAGTTTCAGAACAGAAACTAACATGGGCTGCGTTTGGAATACAATAATAGTGCACTGCATACTAAGCATTTGGCTATGCTGTTTTTACTCTATAAAGCAAGAATAGATAGAATAGGTATTCCACACAAGTACAGTGTTTAAACGCTACATACAACAGAAATAGCATGAGTCACAATAGTATAGTAGCATGTTTGTCTATAAACAAGCACATTCTCTATACTAAAGTCATGGGCTGCGTTTGGAATGGGATACTACTGCACTGCATACTAAGCAGTATATACTTCAAGCGTACCAATTTATCCAACATATATTCTATAGCAAAGTCTCTGATTGGAAACAGAAATCAATGTACAAGCACTAAGATGTTTCTAATACAAACAAAAAGTATGTACTTCAAAGCATAGTAAACCATAGTATGCCACGGTTTTGACCTCACTATGTTAATATTTGGTGGCATGATCAAGCAAGAACCATCAAATGTAGGCATTCTACACAAAGCAGAAATATTGAGTATCTAGTAGCTAGTACACCAGCATGAGTAATTGTTGGTACCCACCGTACTGTGAAACACAACACTGTGGCCTTTGCCTTGGCTCTCAATATGAGTGGCTAGATTGAGGCAGATGGCGCGATGACGGATTGCATCCATGGTCTGAGCATCAAAAAAGTCGTGAGGTCGTGCTGGTGGGGAAAGAAACAGAGTTATCAAGCAGGAGTTTTGAACCCAGAATTAAAGAAGGATTAAAGGTACACTGACACATACGCAACGACCTCCGCCGTTTGTATTTCAGCTTCCTCCGCTTGTTGATGCCCGCTTTGGAAGGTGACTCTTCCTTCACCTTGGTTTGGCTTGAGAGTTTGGATGAATTCTGGGAGCTGAAGTGAGTCGGTACGTGGCGCGCTAGCCCCCCCTGGGAGGCGAAGGTGGCATTGCAACCACCCACAACACACTTCACAGAGAGAGACATCAGAGCGATTACAGTAAATAAAAACAACTGGTATGAGCTCTTAGCAATGCTGGGTTGTAATTACAGGATGAGTTCTCATTGTCTAGCCATGATGACACCGTTCACCCATAAACAAATGCAGCTATATGCAAGGTTACACTTGTACAACAGTATGAACTAGTATGAATGCACTATAAAATACGTTAAGAACATGATTTCACCTCAAAACACAACAAATGAGAATAAAACTCTAAATGAATTTGTTCACCCCACAATTTAGATAATTCGGTGAAACATGGCCTGAAGTGTGAGACTGACCCTGTAAGAACTGAACTAAAGAAATAGACAAATAATAATATTTTACTAAAATACAAAAAAAAATAAGACTTAAGTCGACAAAAATGTTTAATGAATTCGGATTTGAAAAGAAATGTAAACTGGTAGTAGTAACATTTGTAGACAAATTCTTGATTTTGGCTTGAGAAAGCATGAGAGGATTTAAATTGGTTTAACAAGCTGTAAGTATAAAATGTTGAATTTCAAATCTTGTGGTTTAAAGCTTTAATATTTGCAATAATTTTGAAAGTTATTTAAATTTAATGAAATACAATGAAATAAAATAGAAGCCAACCAAATAAAAAAAACTGATTTAATAAAACAAGCTGATTACAAATAATAGAAACTAAAAACGCTAAAATTTAATTGCGCGCGCGTGTGTGTGTGCGCAAAGAGGGCCGACCTTAAATGGTTTGTCTCCACTGTGTGAGAGCATGTGTCTCTGCAGCCAGCTCTGACTCGTGGACGGTGTGTTATACACCTTACAGCCTTTCCACAGACACACGAAAACCTGCATGCATACAAAACAAAAACAGTAAGCAACGAAAGAACTTCACTTTATACAAGGTTTAAAAGCATTTGGACATTTCAAACATTCAAAACCTCTTTTTGTAAACTACTTCTCTTTAAAAATGTGTATTTGCTTCTAAAGCACTGATGCATTTAGCATGAGCACACACACACACACTGACCCCGCCGCGCTGGCCGTCCACATGCACGCCTCGAATGTGTTCGGCCAGGTCCGGGCTGGTGTTGAACAGCATGTGGCACTGATCCCAGCAGCAGGTGTAAGATGAGCCCTTAGTGGAGGAGGAAGACGCCCCACCAAGCCCGTTCATCATAGCTGGAGTTGAACGACCACTGGATGCGATGCTCTCCATGTCCATGAGAGTGCTGCTGATACTAAAACACACAAAAACAATCACTTTGTACAAAGAAAACCAAACTGCATTCAGAAATCTATTAGGTTTAGAGGTGCACCAATGGGTGTTTGTTTCGGAATCTTGGAGTTTATTTCACTGTCAAAAAGGCTATTAGTAATTTTAGTCCCACTTTATATTAGATGGCCTGAACTATTATGTACTTGCATTTAAATTAATTTGGTACAATGCACTTATTGCGTACATGCATGTTTTTATTTAGTACTTATATTTTTAAAAATACCTATATGTAATTACATTTATAATTACACTGTTGACCCATCCCTTACACCTTAACCCACCATTAAACCTACTCATACCACCAAACCTGTCCCTAACCTGACCCGGCCGTGTCCCATCTCAATAGCAGCAAACGTGTTTCGTAACACAATATGACCATAAAAAATGCTTTGTACTTTTTTGATGCAACCTCATAGTAGTTAAGACCACCTAAAATAATTTCTTTAGGTGGAAATGCCTTATATCAATGTTTTCTGGATTGAACCCCACTGCAGTAAAGTCCACTAGAATATCACCTGCATGCACACAACCCCAGTTAAAATGATGGACATAATGAGATAATGAGGCAGGAAGTGACTGACTGAATCTTGATTTTTTTGTGGTAAATCCCCCGTTAGTCTTTGTGTACAGGAAATGAAGCCAGTGCAGCAGGCCGACTGCCTAACCGTGGCACACAAATGCTGTAATAGTGATCTTTTAAGTGTGCAGCTGTGCAGTGTGGGAAAGGACAGCGGTAAACTGCCGCAGTAAAACACCATGAACCCCAGTGACTCTCCTGAGGGGAGAGGAGGGACTCACACACACTTCCATCTGTTGGATCCTTTCAGACTTCACTGCCCACAACTGACGCTAAATCCCAGGATGTGCCAGAGAACAGGATGCTGGGTAATCACAGAGACAAACTCCAACTGCCTGTCTGCCTACTGATGAAGTGATAAAGTGTTTGCAGCTGCAAAACCCACAGGTACGTCAGTGATTTATTAGATTTTTTTTAAATGAAAATCTGAAAAATACACAGAGCATGCACTCGAGTTTAACATTTTGCATTAGGGATTTATTCAAATACATTTCCACAAGTAGAAACAACAGTACTGTTTGACTTGCTCACCTCCACTAAAAATAAATACGAACATATAATGCATTCATATTTCAGACTTCTAGCTATAAATTCACCGGGTCACTAAATCGTAATATACAAGCGTCTGACATCTGCCAGATACTAGCAGCAGTTTTTCCCCCCTTATCTGAAAGCAGAAGCAGCTGGTTCACGGTACTCATCTGACAGACTACAAATTGGGTTAAACCTTGACACATGCGAGTCTTTTAATTCTTCAGGCTGACGTGCAGGAGCTTTCAGACATTACAAATGTTCGTGAGAGATTTCATTTCAAAACTGGCCGAAGAGAACACGCAAACAATTAACACCTGCTTTTCCTCAAATGTCCCATCCAGCGGAGTTCCCCTGCACCGGCTCTCTCAAAACTTACACAGATTCAAGCCGGCACACCTGGTGAACTAGCATCAACATCAAAGCTGGATGATTTTTATATTATAAGAACATACGATTAAGGTCTGCTCCTCTTGCAAACCTTATTATAGAACAGTGCAACTTCACCTTAAATCTTTTGCACTCCAAGGGTCTGAAAAAGTATGTTAAATGGCACTTTTATGTAAAAACAAAGTAATAATTGACAATTTACCAAATTATCATGAAAATCAATAGTGGATAACGGCATAAATGCCTCCAAATTAAAGATAAGGAGACTAAATACCTTCACACAATTAAATCAAATGAGAACGATTGCTGTTAGGTGAAGTGACTTCAAATCAAAGATTTTTTGTTTTTGCAGCATTATACCACATGTTGAGTGATTTAATGCAATAGCCAATCAGATTTTCATTAGTTTCAAAGCCACTGAAAATGATGCCAGTGGACAAAGACTGCCACTTAAAGGGACAGTAAAAAAAATCTGTCACATTGTTTCAAACTAATACGAGTTTCTTGTGGAACAGTTAATGGTCGTTATTGACATCCTTAACACTTTTTTTCCCTCCATACTATGGCGGCTACAATCAACTTAACTAAAATCTTGTGTTCAAAAGAAAGATAGAAACTCATCCAGATTTAAAATAACTAGAGGATTAGTAAATTAAGGACTACTTCTGGAGCGAAAGAGAATGAACACTTCCAAATGAGACCTGAGCTACACTTTAAAAGCACGTCTTGTCTTATCCGCCAGTTGTCGTGTGGTCTGGGTCATACTCTCCCAGATGTCCCACACAAAAGTTACATTCAAGCCCTCCAGCTGCCCGAACAGCAGGGCTCAGGGCCTCCGTTAGGATTTTAAGAGCTTTATTCCCAGCGAAAGCTCCACAAAGCAGCACGCTTGCCATAGAGCAGGGATTCCCATCCACACACACACATTCCCTTTCTCCTGCCTCCACCCCTGGGCTGACCTGATATATTGTGTTCACCGTGGATTCGTTCCACCGTGCCTGTGGATAGCCCATGGAGATTTCCCATGTGCTGCGAGCTGGGCCTTCTACAGTGCGATGGAGGACGAGGAATCCATCTACTCGTTCCTTTAGAGTAAAACAAATAATAAACGAACCTCCCTGGCATTTTAAATGCAGATGATATCCAGCGCCTCAACAGAAAGTGCTATAAAACACACACAACCGCACCCACATTACCCTGGAGATCTGGAAAGACGGCAAAGGTCCCACGGGTCAGAGCCGGATGACGTAAAAGCAGTTCAAAGCTTGACTTGATAAGGCAAAAACAGGCCGACATCAACTTCTCAGGCCAATAACTGCTGCCATGATTCTGAAATGACTTGAATGGTGACTTTGGCTGAGTCTTACTTTCATACGATCAATGTGAGCATCACCAAGTCATTCTGAATAGCATCTCCTTGTGTTTCTCTGACAAAAGATATTTAAATGAGTTTTATGGTACAGAAATACTCTGGATTAATTAGTTACTAAGGTGACAAAAGGGCAAGACCGTTCAAACTATACTCAGAAATGTGGTTAAAAAAATGCATCTGGGATTGTAAACAACCATGTCCTGCTTTTTTTTTCTTTTCTAAAAAACAAACAAACCGTATTTGCATGTTAAGTAACTTAATGTGTAATTAAACCTTGCCAAATAAGAAATGAAGCTTATATTCGCAACCATTAAGATAACTAAACATTAATAGAGATGAAAAACGATTTTGGAGAGTACCACAAAACATGCGTATTGTGTAACCAGTACTGTTTACATTCAGCATGCTTGCGTTTTCTCCCGAAGGTAAACGGCGCTGATTACTTCGATTACGTTCTGGGAAAAAAACACGCGCATGCATCGCTGTACTATCCAAAATGTATTCTTGTAGCTTCGCAAAACTGAGGTTGAGCCACTGATGTCACATCGATTGTTTTACTGGACTGGTTTTCTGGACCTGGGAACATCTCAGTTGAGGTCTGTGCGAAGTCAGATTTCATCAAAAATATCTGTGACACTGGAGCACAAAAACAGTCATGGCTATAGCCATCAATGCATCGCACGGGTCAAAATAATTGCTTTTTCTTTTATGCAAAAAAAATCAGTAAGATATTCGGTAAAGATCATGTTGCATTAAGATATTTTGTAAATTTACTAAAGTTAAATTTAAATACATCAATAATAAGTAGTAATATGCATTGCTAAGAACTTAAAAGGCAATTCTCAGAATTTCAAGCAGCATCGCTGATAAATATATAAATAAAGCTTATTTATTCAGCTTTCAGCTAAAATATGAATATAGATAATAATCTCTTTTCAATAAACTCAACTCCAAAACTTAGGACTGGTTTTATGACCACATTTGTGTTCCGAATACGTCCGAAAGTCTGCAGAGATTTGTGGGTGGGGAAATTAATGACTAGATTTAACTTTGGGTGATTTATCCTTTTAAAAAGCTGAATATATCGGTAAAATATCGGTTAAGCCGATGATCGGTCGCGCACGCACCTGTCCTCTGAATCCATGCGGCTGAGCGGCTCTCCATCCGAGGACGAGCTCATCATCTCCAGACTCGCTCGCCTCTTCAGTCCTCCGCCGTTACCGCTGTTTTTCTCCGCCGGTGAAGACGCGCTCTCCTCCTCCCTTTGTTCTCTCTTCATCCGCTCCGCCGCACCGCCGGGGCTCTTCTGCGGCTCTTTCTCCGGCTCCACTTCGGTCTCGCCGTCCTCGTCGTTGCCGCCGTCTCCCCGCGTGGCTTCCTCCGTTTTTTGTTCCGTAGACTCTCGTCCGTCGGGCTTCTCGTCGGTCTCTGCTGCGTCCATCTTAACGGCCGGTTCCGGATCGGCGGCGCGCAGGCCCGACTCGCTCCCGTCGCCGTTTTGTTCGCTCGGGGTCGGAGACTCTTGCTCGGAACCGTCAGAAGTCATTGCAGCCATCGGTTCCGCTCGTCTGCGCGAGGTCTGGCCGGGTTTAAGCGACGGGAAGCGGATGAAACGCGAAGACTTTCGGAGAGCGGATCAAAACTGAACTGCTGGAGGCTGATCGGGGGCGCGCGCGGAGGGAGGAGCTAGCGTGACGTCGCGCTTATTATGAATGCCTCCACGTGCTCGCCACACTAATGTAACCCTGGACCACAAAACCAATCATTAAAGTCGGTTTTATTCTTTACACATCTTTTGAAAACTGAATGAATAAGCTTTCTATTGATGTTTGTTAATATAGGACAATATTTGGACGAGTGAATTACAATAATAGCATTTTAACATTATAAAATGCTTATATTAAATTATTCAGTTTAAGTTTCTCTGGAAATCTGACTGAATGTAGATGAAACATTATCCAAATACGTTATTTATTCATACTTTAGGCATTGTACTTAAATTGTTATTGTAAAAACAAAATCTGTAATTTATTAAAAGACTGAAAATGTATAATATTGTTGCATTTCGTTATAGCACATAACAGACGTGAATGTATTTTATGTGTTATGTAGTAAAAATAAAAACAACAGCGACAACAACAAAACCCCTGTGTAGTAAGTGGTTTTATGAAAGTGATTGTAACTTTATTTAGCCTACTGGGTTTCTTCCGATTCCGGTTCTATTGAACCTTTTATGTGTAACTTTTTATCTCGTGGGGGGATTTCCAGACTCATATTATCACATTATTACACGAATCGAGAAAATATAATGAGTCGGATCAACATTTCTGACATTTAAACGTCACTTCCTAGAAAACGCCACTAGATGGCGTCAGTTTCCTGTTTATGTGATTTACACACGGGAATCCACAGAGTACGCATTAACTGTGTTTGGAGCATTTTGAGGCCAAATAATAAATAAGAATTTTATTACATTTGACATGTTTACTGAGAGGGTTCACATTTATAAAACACAGAAAATTGTATTAACGTTAATGAGAAATGATTCGTTCTTTACACAACGTCACCAGAGGAGGGCGCTACACTGTTGCAGTACTGCATAGGGCCGGCGCTACACCTTACGTTTAACGGACTAAAAAAATCTTAGGCTTCGTATATTAACATAAACGTTAACAAAACTGTTTTTGTGATGTATTTAATTAGTTTTTGGTAAGTGTTCTCTGTACAGCCCCTGAGATCGTATACTCAACACACACGCGTTTGTTTTGCTATATTTTTGATAGACAAAGTAGTCAACATTTGATACCTTTTTTGACCCACTTCAAATGTTGATTACTATATATATATATATATATATATATATATATATTAATCGCCCTACACCAACCCATCACAAAAGCCCTTTTGCATTTTTACATTTTAAGATAAACCTCATCTAGCACTTTTAATCATTTATTTCCCTTGTGAGGACAGATCAAATGTCAGGTTTTACTTTCCTTGTGGAGACAAAACAAGCTCTTTTTTCACTTTTAAAAATATGTCCTTGACTTAAACCTTTAGTATTAATAATAAAGGGGAAAAAAACAAAGGTAAATTAACTTTTACATATAGCAAAATTATAAAATTGTTAGTCAAAATAAAAAATAAAATAAAAAAAGTACATTATATGATTAAAATTGTTTTACATAAAATGTAAATAAGAATACAATTTCAATAAATAACATGTACTTAATATTTTTTTTCTTCCAATATTTGTAATGTTTACACTTTTTTATGTTATATAATGTTATACATCAAAATATTATACGTATACCTTGTAGGTTAAAATTATATATAATTTACAGCGATTTTAATGCATTTTAGAATTTTTCTATATAAATATATATGAATAAAATAACATTTTCAAAAATGTATGTAATTAATGTATATATGTACATAACATTTTATTTTAAAAAAATTAAATATGAAGTATATATTTTTAAATTCAGCAACATTCATGAGGTGCAAACTCAATAATCAGACAGAAAAAAGGAACCGAAAGTGTTTCATATATATATATAAGAACATCAACATTTATTTCACATGATATAAAACAGATGAAATATGAACATTTGCATATTGACTCTGATACATAACCTCTTCTGCGTCTCTGCTTTGCTCATTGTATGGTGTACAGTATATACATCATGAACTTTACAGTTTATACATCGAAGTTGAACACCAAACCCTGCTTATTGCTTTATCAACTGTTTTAAAACGCTCGCTCCTCGTGTGCTATTCTCCTCAAACTAAAGCCGGCCTCTGGAATACTCTTCTTAAAACTCTAATACTCTGTACTCGTCTCTCTAGTTAAATATATCTCAGCCATAGAAAAATAAAAGGTAAGCTGGAACATTCATGAGTGTGTCGGGAAACAGTGTGGTGGCTATTGCAGGACTATCCAACATAATACAGATCATTTACAAATCCTGTCCATCGGCAGCAGTACGGTGGCACCTTATTGAAAGTTTATAGTTGTACATAGTTTATACACATATCAAAAAAAAGAAAGGATGGGCGTCGGACAGTGCAAAAGATATGAGTACTAAAAACCAACACTAGGTAAAACCGGGAGCGATCCGTTAAAATCCATATAAAACAAGCCAGCGGTGAACGCGAATAAAACCAGTGCATTTTTTGGGCTTTTATTTTTCCTGTAATGTACATCAGCGAGGATGAGCAATCAAACTATAAAAACTCTGGCATCTACAGATGCGTCAGGAAATGCAAAAGAACAAGAGGGGTATAAATAATAAATCACTAGAAAAAGATTGGTTTGAACTAAGGCCTGGACGTCGCTGTGTGTCGGTCAGCTGATGGGCGGCACTTCCTGTCTGATGATGATGATGATGTGTTGGCTTCACGGCGGGACGTCCCTCACACGCTGCGCTTCACTGATGTCGGTGGAGGAGCTGCTGCTGGACAAACACAACAACTTGTGTTTAATATACTTTAACATGTCTGTGTCTAAATTAATCTCAAAGAAAGGAACAAATCCTGGTCACATCTGTTTCAAGACAGATGATATCTGTATATGCTATATGCTGAGAAGTGTACGTTTTAGGAGAATAAAATATCAATATTGGTTGAAATAACATTGTTTTATCATGCAGTGCATCAACATTTATGTTCAAATTCAAACAACATGCTTATTCTGACTTTTACATATTACAATATATAAGAATAATTAAATTAGTAAAAAATCTTACTGACAAATGGGTAAAACCTAGGATAGTGGCTAATAAAAAAAATAAGTAATTAGTATTTGGGGTGAAAGTTATTAATCTTTTATTGTGTCATAAATTGATTTTTGCTGCAAGTCTGCCTGACAAGACTGTTAAACTAAATAACATTTTAGTGGTAAATTTAGTAAATCAGAAAAAAAATGTGTTTATTTTTGGCTCATACAAACAAAAACAAAATTGCTATTAATTTAATCAGAAAACGTTAAATAAAAAATAATTTAAAGCAGTGTTACGCATACTTTTTTTGGTTAAACTCTTTCTACTTTACCTATCTAGACATTCATATTACTAAAACACAAAAAATATAATTGCAATTATAATTATTATACAACAAAGATGAAAAGTTTCCATAAAAAAAAAATGTAAATAAACTAAATGGCAAAATTATGTTGTAATCTTGCTTATTTTATTAATTAAACTCATTTAATTCTTTTTATTTCCACTTCTTTCAGAAGTAAAAATACAATACTAGTAGTGTTATAACACACAAAAAATATATTTAGATGCAAATGTGAAATTATTTGACTTGACTGAAATTAAACATTTAAATGAGTATTTAGTTCATTCATACTTGAGATACTTTGAAACAAAAAAAATCTAATTTTAATTAAAAAAAAAAATGCATTGTTTTAGTTCCATTAAAGTTAATATAATATGCCACTTTTTGATCCTGCCCCTCCAAAAAAACAAACAAAAATTAAAAACTGTAAGAATAATTCATGTTAGTATTTGTTAAACAACTGAATTTAATTTATGATGCATGTTCGATGATGTTCATGACTCCGTTTAGAGGAAATGATCAAAATTTAAATAATCTCATAATGCAAAACCACATAACTGCCTCAAAAGCATATTTCATTATTTGTATGCATGTGTTTTTTATTGTCCACTTTTTAATAGCTTCCTCCTGCATTTGTTTCGTAAGCCGACAATTGCATTTTCCTGCTACGCTTCTCACTTTTTTATGCTCAATTTGCTTATTAAAAAAATTAATATATAAAAAAAAGTATAACCCTTTTTCTTTTGATTTTGGATTGAAATATGACTATATAGATGTGCATTTCTTTGTAAACATCATACTGCTGGGCAAAACAAATGCAATCTTCAAGCAATCAAGAAGAATGTTTAGCAGTTAAATGCACTTCCTAACACCCGAGTTCTGTTTTCATTAAGAAACACCAAATGCCTTTGTGTTTAATTGACTTGACTTACTGACAAAAACTAATTAAAATCCTCTCCGTAATACAAATCAACAAACACTGTTTATATTGTCGACAGAAATATCAGGATCGCCACTAAATATATTTTTGCTCAGTTTGGGCCTCTGAAGAAACTGATACTGTATATGAGGAAAAAGTTAATATATATATATATATATGAGCATGTTGTCATGTGCAGTGGCGTCTGAATGACTCTTAATTGCACTGCTAATTAGTAAGGCTTTATACTCACTGAGACTCTATGAAGCTAATGAACTCTGGTTGGGAGGCTAATTACTGCTTCATTTGAGAGGATCCTTCATTTTCCTCCGAGAACAGATTATTACACACACGCTTGTATTTACGATGCATTAAAACTCTCAGAAAGCGTCTCCTGTCGGACTGATTTTATGAGCAGAGTCATTACAAACACTTAGTGAGAGCACAGTATAAAAACACACGAGTGGTGAAGTGTGTGTCTTACTGGTCTGTCTCTCTGCTCACACACACATGAAGTGTGATCCGTCCGTCAGCTGTGGAGGGGAGGGCGGAGGTGGGGGAGAGGAGGAGGAGCTTGGAGATTGAGGCGGAGTCGACAGACTGTTCACTGCAAAACCCACAACACATGCACACACACACACACACACACACACACACACACAGACAAGCTGGTTAATCACACTGACACGTTCAAGCAGGGCATTTAATAGAAGAGTCTATCACACGACATTCAACTGAATCAAAAATACATACTAGTCATGCTAAATGTTTTTTGATTCACTAAAATTAAAATCATTAAATAGTTATGAAACAAATACACAACAGGTTTAGTGTTAGTGGTATTAGCTTCGGGTGAAAAGATATTTCAAATGTTAAATATTTAAATGAATATATAATGTAATGAACGAATGTGCAAGTTACGTTTAAATATATACATAAATGAATATAGAGTTAATTTATATATAATTACATAAATGAACATATAAATGAAAAAAACAGCTTCAGAGCGCAGAATGAATTTACATATAATTTAATAGATAAAGGAGTAAAAGTTGTAAATATATAGATATTTAAACAGATAAATATTTATCATATTTTAATTTCAAAATATACATATTTAAATTAATATACAACTATTTAAATATCATTGTTTTATAAATTAACAAATTATTAAATATTCATATTAGTATATATTCCAATTCATATTTAAATTCATATTTAAATCTGTATATATATATATGAATACATATACATTTTATATTTATTTAAACATTAAAAGTACTTCTACTACTATTAATATATATTAATAATAATATAACATTGATAAAGCAGTAAAAAAAATATATATATATATATATATATTAAATTAAAGTGAAAAAAAAATTATATTTAACAAGAATTAATCTTGTAATTGAATATATAAACAAACATTTTTATATATTCTTTTCACTAAAATGTTCCAAATCCAGAGAGTGGTTTCAGCTGAGACACACAGAGCAGTAAGGAGTAAGGAGTAAGGAGAAGCTCTGGAAGCTGATGAATGGAGAAGAGAGCTTCAGTGCCCACCTGACATCAGAGCGCTGTGTTTGCTGTTGCTCAGCTCATACGACACGTCCTGCTCTTGACTGGAGGGCTTCTCCTCGTCCTCCTCCTCCTCGTCTTCCTCAGTGCCCACACGCACCATGACAGCTGTCTGTAAGCTGACACACACAGCGGAGAGCGGTCAGTCCTGAGTGTGTGTGTGTGTTCAGATCAGTGTGAAGCGGTTTGTACCTGTTCTGAGTGGCCAGAGTCCTGCGGTACTCCAGCGGACTCGGGTGTTTGGGCTCTGATTGGTCCTGGTTTAGCACCGGTTTAGGACCCGCGCTCTTCAGAAGAGCCTCTTTAATGGAGGCCAGTCGGGCTGCTTTCTCCTAAACACACACACATCAAATACACAAATGACCCTACGGAGCACTCACTGTGAGGGATGTTTACATAGTTGATGATGATAAATATTTATTTTAAATATGTAAATAATAGAAATGAAATAATTCATGTAATTCATGTAATAATTTTCTAAATTATAAATAATGATTAATTAATCATATAAATTCTATTCGTAATATACATATTTAACATATATTCTCTCAATCTAGATATATTTCTCAAATATTTATATATATGTAATCATTACTGTTCTTGAAAATATTGGTGTGTGTATGAATATGTACCTTGCTCTCCAGGTTGGCGTCTCCAGATTCCACATCTTCAGTATTCTTGCAGTTTTCTTCTGCGTCTGTGGGTTTGGTCTTCAGCTGTGGTAGCTCCTCGGGCGACGTGTGTCTGCGGTCTTCCTGCTCATCTGGAGAGATCACCGGGCTCTTCTTGCGTGTCTGAGGGAACAGAAGAGGAATAGATATACAAGAAAAGCTGGAGACGTTCACAGATGTGTATTCTGAAGCCTGGCAGGAACACAGCGAGCCAGAAAACTGCAAAGTGCAGCGCTGTGACTCATCAGAAGCGGTCCGAACAGAGCAGGTGTATGAGAGGAAGAGCTCTCTGGACCAGATACATGATGGAAATGTGACACGGATGGCCGTTATTGCTGCATTCATGTTCTGTGTTAGTCTGAGCTTGAGAAGCAAAGCATTTATAAGCATTTTAATCAAGTTACATCAACATGAGGCAACAAAATCCCCGCCAGTAACAATATTGACAGAGTATTGGTACACATCTTCTAAAGAACAGGTTTGACTACTTTAATAATTTCCTATTTAAAGTATTAAAAGTTAAACCATATAAAGTTATCCTCAGGAATTGTGTGTTTCTGATAAGGCAAGGTTTAAAAAGAAAGGACTGATTAAGTCAGTGTGAAAGAACTTGTCCAGCCAGAGCCAAAAAGTCATCACCAAACACCACTGACTTGTACATATGGATACAGTTATTCTAGACACTTCCAAAACTGTTGTAGTAGAGATGGAAATACACATGAATTACATTTCCATAGTTGGGAAGTGTCTTCTCTGTTCTAAACAAGGGGGCGCCTATACTTTTGTCCATATAATGTATGTACAAGTCAGTGGTGTTTGGTGAGGAGTTTCTGGCTCAAGCTGCTTTCTGCAGACCGATCAACAAGTTAACATTATGATTTGTACTCTGAAGTAGTCAAACCTGTTCATTAGGAGGCGGCGACCCAATGCTCTGGCAATATAGTGCATCTCATGTTGTGGGAATGTCAGACTGCCAGTGTATATTTAGCACCTGTAGGGTGTAGTAGGGGTTGTCTTTGGTGAAGGACAGGCTGCGGGACAGCGACCCGTCCTCTCGTCTTCGTTCACGCAGTGCCCCCTGCTGGTGCCTTCTGATTCGCTCCATCTGCTCCTCCACACTCATACGTGTTCGGCCCACCTCCACAGAACTGCTCATGTTCTCCACCGCACTGCGAGGACGGTCCTGCGGCTGAGACTATACAAACATGAATGTATATGTTTCAGAAAATAATTGTACATATTAAATATATTTATTCACAATATGAATAATAAGAATATAAATATAGACAAGTAACGGATTGTTCAAAACAATACTATATACTGTATGTGTGTGTGTAAACAAAATGTTTTGGATGAGACTAATCACTAATATAAAAATAATTTATTTTAAGAATATATTAAGTATAGTACAATTTCATAGAAATATATTTAATTGCTACAAAAACTAGCACAAAATTTTTTATTATAATATTAATGAAACTTATATTCTAAACAATGACTAATAAAACTAATACTAAAAAAAATTATGAATTTTATTAACTTAATGTAATTATATATACATATTAATATTTTATATTATATATTAAGTCAAATATACACATGGCAATACAAATAAATTTATTAGCTAATGTTATATTAAAAATACATACAATTGAATCGAAAATGCAAAACAACCTTTTTATATCTCAGATGTTGGCTCTGATGTCACCAGCAAGGCATATTATTGTTTAGAAGTTTATTAGTCAGTGCTAAGCCAAATCTCACCAGGATTTAACCAACTAACACAACCATTTGTTTTGCAAAGTCTATTAAACATATTTGTAAATCATTATACAGAATAAACTGCATCCTTACTGTTCTGGGAACAGGCTTCTTGCTCTTCCTCAGGGTGACATAAGAGGCGATGGTGGAGGATTCGGGCATGGGTGATTTAGTCCTGGGACTGACCACTCCGACGGGGTAAACTACACCTGACAGAGAGATCAGCAGGAACACCGTCAGCACTGAGTGATATATAGTTAATATGCAGAGATTAAAGTGATAATGAGTTAGGTGTGAGGCACCTTTGGTGATGCCGGGCTGCTCTTTCTCTGCCGTCTGCTCAGATTTGTCTTCGCCGTTGCTCTCATCGACCTCGGCTACGGTGGTAAGCTCCGGCTCGCTCTTATACAGTCTGTAATCCGGTCCCTGAGAGCAGAGATTTTACCCGTTTACACATCATTCTGCTGCCATCACCAGACGCTTATGATCACGGATTACATATTAAAATGGGAATAAATAACAAACTAAGCCTCACAAAGGATGAGCTACAAACCTACGCAATGCTACTGAACGTCTTAAAGGAAGTGCTCAAGGATAAACGTTTGATACAAACCAAGTCAACCCAAATGGCTTTTAAAAAGATGATTTTTCAACATGAATATTCTGTCCAAAATGAAAACGGTGAAATATGTCTTCATTACAGAGGAAAAAACAGCACAGGACAAGCTTGTAGTGATATGAGCATGATTAAATAATGACACACATGGCTTTTTTAGGGTTAAGTATTGTTTAAAAGCTGCTTATCTAAAGAGTAGGTGACTGATATAATGCAGGCACATAATATACGCGGTAAGCTCAATAAAATAGAAATAATATTAATTGATCTAATAAATGGGGGGGTATCAGTCAGAAATTGTTAATGATTTTAAATTCTGTATTGGTGGTCAGTTAAAATGATTTAAGATGGTCAGTAAAAATAAATGAGTTTTTTTTTATTATTATATATATAAAAACATTTCTTAAATTGTTTACTGTGTTAATTTAAAGGTGATCAGTTTTTACGAAAATAATTGTGTAAAATTGTTCATGACATTAAACAGAGTATAGGTGTTCAGAAAAAATGAACAAAAATAGGAAAGAAATCAGGCTGAAATTATTTATGAATTTAAATAATATATGGTTGATCAGCTAAAATGAATACAAATAAAATAAAGAAAATTGTTTACAGTGTTAAGAATGTGTTTTAATGTTCGGGTGGTCAGAGCACATTTATTATATAATAATTAGGGGGATAAAATCAGTCTGAAATTGTTTATGACATTACATGATGGTCAGTAAAAATGTATCAAAATATCAGGCAGAAATAAATGAATATCCACTGATGAAGGGAATGAAACAAGCTCTTGTGTTTTTCATCTGAGAACGGAAGATGTATTCCTCTGTCGCTAACAAAAACACAAGCTAAACTGATGCTGGGTTTCTGAGGATGGGTTAATGAAGATGGGATGGGATGGGCGAGGGGTCACTGCTCTGTCTTACGCTGTGGGCACCATTGCGCTGGGCGGCCTTGCGGTCCTCGGGCCGGTGAGGGGTGGTGCGGGGCGCGTGAGGAGGACGCTCTCCCCCCTCATACGAGTACGGGAGCGGAGGACGAGGAGGCACCGAGTCTGACTCCTACACACAACCGACAGTCAGCACAATGTGTGTGTGTGTGTGTGTGTGATCTTCAGGACAGTCACTGCCAACAACAAGCAACCACTATAGCACACTGTGTGTGTGTGTGCACGTGTGTGTGTGTGCTTGTCTGGACCGTTACACAAACAGTGTCATCATGATGTCTGGAACAATCACTTACTTCACTTTTATGCAGGTTTGACAGGGGGTTTGCGCCAGGAAAACCTATTAATACAGAAGGAGTATTGATGAATTCATCGCTGCTAGTGTTGCTTTGGTCAATAAAAATAAAAACCAGGCCATTAAGTACTAAAATCAAAAACTATAGTTTAATAAAAATAAAAAAAATAGGTAAACTGTGATATAAAAAAAATAATATACTAATAAGAATAGGGTTGGGCATCGAGAACCGGTTCCAACTTGGAACCGTTTAAAAAATAACGATTCCATCGGAATCGTTCATAAAATTTGTTTTCGATTCCGATCATCGGTTCCAAACACGCAAGTTTTGGTTTCC
>JAUCMT010000087.1:655325-699687 GCA_032357475.1 Enteromius thamalakanensis
TCGAAAAGAACCGGAATCGAAAGGAAGAATCGGAATCGGAATCAGAATCGTTCAAATCAAAACGATGCCCAACCCTAAATAAGAATGACAAAAATTTTAATAAATAATAACATTTTATATGTAAAAAAAAGTTAAATGTTAAACAGTATACAAATAATATTAAAATAACCACATATATAATAATTGTGAAATAAATGTTATATATATATAAAAAAAAAGTATGATATAAAAATACATTTTGAAGTATAAAAATATTGAATTTTAAAAAAGGAAATGTAAATATACGTGGTTTTTATTAGAATAAATATATATCGAAGTATTATTGGAAAGATTAATTTTCATGACAAAAAAAAGGTATTGAAAAATGTGTGTTTTCTTGCTCTCTCACTGGGTTCTGCGTTTCTCTTGGGTTTGTTCTTGTTCAGCGCCTCCATCACATCCTGAATCCTCCACAACTCCTTCTGGATCTGGACGTGTTTTTGGCTGGGCGGCTCCGTCTGCGCACACACACAAATGTATTTAAAAACCGTATTTCCGTCTCTCAGTTTTGGAAGTGTCTAATTTGGCTGTATCCAGAGGTACAAGTCAGTGGTGTTTGGTGATGAGGATTTGGCTCAAGCTCATGTCAGAGGTGCTAGTATTCAGGTGTCACCTGTGGGCTCCCGAGGGCCTCCAGCTGCTCCAGCAGGTTAGTTTTGGCCATTGTGACGTCCGCCTCCATCCGATCGTACTCCTTCCAGCTCCGCTCCAGCTCCTGTCAGCAGCACAGCATTATGGGTGAGCGACTGAAAGCACTGCTTCAATCAAAGCAAGCGTAATGAGGGACATACAGAGTTGACGCGCGACACCTCCCTGCAGGTGCTGAGCAGGCCACTCTGCAGGACGTCCCGCTGCTGAATGACGCTCTGCACCGCTGCTGGGTTCTCAGCGCCCATCTCGATCTCCTGACTGGCCGACAGCAAGGCCGTCTCCAGCGTGTGCTGCAAACACACACGAGCACGAGTGAGACAAGGCCTTCACAACACACCGAGAGACGCTGAGATGCTTGGCTACCTTTTCTCTGTGGAGCTGCTGCAGTTTTTCTTCTTGACTCCTCACTACTTTATCCTGCTCACACAGTCGACTTAACTTCGCCTGTAACCGTACACACCGGGGTTTATGACAGATTTCAGTCTCCAATCAACGTGCGTAATGGCATGAAGAATAATTATACAGGAGTCAAATATAGGCCCAGTTTCAAAATAAAAGTTTTTGTTTACATAATACATGTGTGTCCTGCGTATATTTAAATATATACACATTTACATATTGAAAATATTAACATTTATTAACATAAGATAAATGTTCATATGATATATATATATATTAATCAATACATTTTTATATATTGATAATATTTTATAATATTATAATAAATTATGCGCATAACTAAAACTTTTATTTTGGATGTGATTAATTGTTTGACATCATTAATATATATTTAAATATTGATTAATTTTTTTTAATAATCATGATGTAATATGATTAATGCTTAATATTTCATGCATAATTCAAGTTTCACTCCTAATGATAACTTGCTGTATTTTTTGAATGTTTAACAGAAGCATAAACTCAAATAATACTTGTCACAATATAATCATTTATGCAATAATGGAAACAATTGCTTGACAGGAGATAGAGTCAGCTCACATCGATATCCAGCTCCTCGGGTCGGTATAAGTAGGTGTTTTCTCTGTACTCTTCAGGAGTCATCTGCTAAAATGAGAGGAGATAACGTAAGATATGATATGCATTATATAATAAATCCTAGAAAGTGTTACCCGCCGCTCTAGACTGTTTTGAGACTCTGCACATGAAGCGATGGAGCAAGCGTCATGAGTCTGTGTACAGCTGATTTACTGCTGCCGTTCATGCAACTTACTCCTCAATATGCTGACAAATGAAAGCAAAAACAAACCCAGACTTTAAGTGATGAACGTTCTTGCAACAGTAACTTCAGTAAATCCTCTAAGATTTGGTGTAATATTAATGTGTGGCGCTGTGCAGCAGCATCTTTCTATACAGTCACACTGTATACAACAACAACAACCACACGATCCACATTAAACATGCAAACTCCATCCAAACGGTTCAGAGGAAGCACATGGGAACGTTTGATGAAAGTTTGTATAGATACACATCCACACCGCAGAAAATGATGTCCTTGCTCTGTATTTTGGTCTTGTTTTCTAGCTCTAGTACCTACATTTTATTGAACCAAAAAGCATTAATTAGAGAAGCTAAATTATTTATAACATGTTTCAAAAGTACGTAGGTTAATGCTGAAATTATAATTAAATAAATCAGCCAGGCCAAAAAAATAAACTTGCTTTCCCATTGATTCAAGTTGATTTTTTCAGACCCTATTTATGATATTTTGGTAACACTTGAAACCTTTATGCATAATGCATTATAAAATGTATTAATAATGTTTGCTATACTGTAAACTGTGATATTGTCAGATTTCTTGTTGCATCTACAAGGCATAATTAATGCATTAAATTATAACATGAATGTATATGAAATTTCCTACCATAAATATATCAACACTTAAAACGCATTGCTAAGAACTTTAAAGGTGATTTTCTCAATATTTAGATTTCTTGCACCCACAGATCCAGATCTATCTAATATCTAAATATTGTCCTAGACTGTCCTACCAACCATACATCAAAGGAAAGCTTGTTTATTTAGCTTTCAGGTGATGCATGCATCTCAAATGTCACAAAATTGACCTCTATGACTGGTTTTGTGGTCCATGTATTTAGTAAAGTGTTACCAATAATTTCAATATCTGGACCTAATATATCAGAAGTAAATAAATGTTGTATTAAAGGCGTTTGGATATTTGTACTAGAAAACAGCACCAAAACACTGAGTAAGAAGCTGCAGTGCACACACACACACACACACACACACACTCATTCACACTTTTCCATAGCCGGATGAGTTTATGAAGATATGAATCATCTCTTCACGGAAATAAAGCTGCTTCAGCACCATCTGGTGTGCTAAAAACAGAACAAAATCACTAAACAGCACTCGTGTGGTACATCTGCTACGGGACACCAGAAGCACACACAAACAGAGCTTGAGCGCCAATTTCAAAGAAACAATCGAGGTTTGAGGAGCTCGTCTGCTGCAGTAATGTTCCCTACAGCCAGTTAGTGTGACTAATGAAGACCACAAACTCTCGTGGGACGGCAGGATTTCTGAGACTTCACAACAGTGTTGCAGGAAGCATCTCAACTCATGTCGACTCAAGATGCCACCATCCAATATGGGAAAATACGTATCGAACAATAACTGGTTTTCTTTGTAAATATCCCTCTAAAGGTGCTGTTGACTTGATATGTTCACCAGAGCACTCCATACAGTCAAAGAAAGCTTATTTTAGAACGTTTATCTCAGGTTTCACAGAATGGTGTCGTTTTGGGTCACCATTGACGCCCATGGTATTTTCTGTCCCTATTATGGAAGTCAATGGTGACCTAAAATCTTTTTCAAAATATCTTTCTTTGTGTTCAGCAAAACAAATAAATTCCCACACATCTGGAAGTCATCGAGGGTGAGAAAATGATGACAATTTTCATTTTTGGGTGAACTATATCTTAAAGGTGCTCTATGCGATGTGGCAGGATTTTAGCTCAATTTCATTTGATCTCAAACCGTATGCATCACCCCTCAATCGTCTTGCTGTCTGCCCTCTGAATACACTGGGAAAAACCCGGTCTCGACAAGAAAACACAGAGGCTGCAATACCGAAAGAAACATAATGGGGAGAGGATGTGCACCAAAGCAATAACAAACTAAGGCCAACCAATCGGCAAGAAGAGGCGGGATTTAATGCGCGCAGAAGGCAAGACGATCAAGGGGTTTGAGATAAAAATTAAATCAAGCTAAAATACTGCAACCTTTAAAATCTGGGCTTTTTTAACTGAAAGAAACTTGAACTGACTGATCTTAAAACAACTCAGTGCCTTTGTTTTGTCTCAAATAACGCTTTTTTAAAATGCATGTTCATAAAAATGAGCAGAAACTCAACTGTGGTATAATCTTGGTTTAAGCCCTGTTTGTGAAACTGAGTCCAAGCGTGATAAAACGGAACGACACAGAAAAGTACTGATGCACGAAGAAAGGGAGGTGCATAAAGGCAAAGAAAGCCTAGACGGCAGCTGAATTCTATCAGTGATTTGAAAGCAATTCTGCCCTTCTTCGGTGGAAATTAATATTAGCTGCTTCAGTCCCAACACCCACAGGAACAAGCTATAAGGGTGGTAATATCAGGGAACTCTTTGGTTTCAGAGAAAGAAAGTAAAGCCAGAATGGCCCAGCCAATCACCAGACTTGAATCCAATAGAAAAGAAGAAGCGCAGATCAGATTGGAGTTGAAGAAGGGGCCACAATCAGACCTGAGCAAAGCGTGAGACTAGTTTCTCCTACAGAAGCTGTCATTACCAACAAAGGCTTCAGTGCAGAACTGTTTCTCTGTGTCATTTCATTTTATTACACTTATTATATTTTGTATTATGGTGAGCATTTCATGACAACAGCACCTTTAGAAATATATTTACTGAGAAAAACAGGTATGTATGAACCTGGTAACTTCCTCAGCACCATCAAACAGAGAGAGAGTAACAGTCTGATGAATGCAAAGCAAATGACATCTAACTGTCTGTAATAACGCATACTTTAGCTAATATCTGATGCTTTGAGTACAACTAGGCCAAGTGAAATAGTCCTATTGTCATAAGCACAAAAATATAGTTCTAATAAATTCTTAATTATTCTCCAAGTTGTTATTGTCTTATTTTATTATTCTCTAAACAACATTTTAAACCAAGCAATTTGAACAAAAGAGAACAAAAGTAACTTGAGATTGCATTCCTGCCAATACGTTTTTAATAACAAGTCAAATTATTATTATTCTTTTGTTGATGCTGTAAATAAAACAATTATTGCAGTTCATTTTAGAAGAAAAAAGATTTCAGCCTTTCTACTTCAAAAAGTCACGTTTAATTCAGTCTCATTTACAGTTTTTTCTCATGCCACTTAAATGATTATTTATAAAAACATGATGTTTTTCTAAGAGTAATACTACAGTTTATTTTACAATACAGTTTATGTGGCAAGTAACAAACATTAGTCTTAATTTACAGCTACTAAAATCATTATTACGAACAAAATATAACTATATTTACATTAGGTTTACACTAAAAAGGAATTGGCCGCTTTGCATTATTCTTACAAGTAATGAAAACAGTATTTTAATAAAACTATATATTGGTGCTTATAACAATGTGATATTAGTCTTGTTTTAGTAGGAAAACAATTAAGGTTTATTAAATATCTTCCATTGCAAAAAAGGCCAATAAACGCTTAATTCACTTTGAATTGTTTGCAACATGACACTTTGACCTTTTGCTGGCTTTACAAAGCATCTCCATGTTCACCCAATAATTTGCATGACATCACAGGTTTCTAAAGCCAATAACAATGCATTTATATGTTGCTTTAGTAGTTGGTTGGGATTCTGATTGTCTATCGTTTGGATTCCAGCGAAATTGTTCCCCTGTGATCGAGTTTTCATCTGATGTGAAGGGACCTTTAAAGCTCATGTGCAGTGCTTGTGTTTTGCAGGTCAAAAGGCTTGTTAAACCGCACTAACACATGAAAGCCGGCGTGATAGATGAAGCCATTGCTAATGAACGGCACATTAGCACCAGCAGCTGTGATTCGCACGGGACGATCAAGCCATGCCAAAACCAGTTCCACTTTCAACAGGAAAACAACAACAACAAGGAGAACCAATGGGATGTGCTGGAGCGAAACCGACACAGGATGGGGCAGTGAGGGGTGGAGCTTCGACAAGGAGGCGGGGCCCATGACACGAGAGGGGAGGAGCATAACCGTGTGTTCCAAGACCTTACTTGCTGGTACAGTTGTGGCCTTGGCGCCGAGTTCTCAATCATAGTGTGAATCATGAAGATTATTGGCTCATTCTCCTTCATCTAGTGCACGAGGAGGAGGAACAGCAATTATCAAAGCACTGTGTGTTTTTACAGCTTCTGACCCGCACAAATATTATATTACATGTCTGCTTTACTCGTGCGTTTTTCCTGTTTGCTGTTCCAGAGTAACGACTGTGCACTTAAAAGACAATACATGGCTCCTGTCGAAGAAAGTGAAGAACATTTGCTGGATAATGTTATTCTGAGTTGACCCTTTTCTAAAAGATCATTGTAGACAAAAGCTGAACTTAAAACATCAAACAGTCCACCAAGATAAAAAAAATTATACTGATAATTAAAATAAACACGACTGCATTTGTATTAATTGCTATTTACAAGAAACTGCAAGAGTCAAAAATATTTTTTAGTAACTGAAATGAACCTAACATAAAAAAAATATATATATATATATATATTTTTGTTTGTTTGTTTATGTTTATATATATAATATATATAACAATAAAAGCTTATTTAAAATTGTAACAAATATTATAACCAAAAAAATACTGAGCGAGATAACACTGGTCCAGAGAGAAAAAACTTTCTAAATAAATAAATAGAAATTATATTTAATTATAATTTACATAACAGAATTATTCATCCACATTCATAAAAAATAAGATATAATTATTTAACTCAACATCAAAAAGAAAAAAAAATGTTGCCTTTGCAACTAAAACAAGTTCAATATTTTATTTTATATATATATATCAATTATTCAACTACATAATAATACTTTATGTTAGGTGTTGCTGTTATATATATATATTCATTTTGTAAATTCTTAGACTGTAATACACAAAATGTAGTTCCTCAAGGAGTGGCTTTAAAAATAGGCAAGTTACTGCTGTGATCTACTAGTTAAATGAAAAACACAATACATTCACAGCAGGCTACCTCTGAGAATTAATCCTGACAAACTAAACAATACAAATGAATCCAGCTTCTTGTTTTGTTGCTAAAAGTGCTTTAAATGAGCTGCTATTTTAAGAGACACCATCTGCACTCAACAGAACTTCAACAGAACAAAGAGCTGCAGCAGATGCACTGAGAGCCGGAGAACAGAGAAAACGCTCGAGTTTGATCTGCGCTGCAATAAAAGTACAGTAGCCAGAAAAACAAGACAATGAGAGAGAGAGAAACAGGAAGTGAGAAACAGAAAAGGCCCTCACCTGGCTGTCCAAGTACATGAGATTCCTCTGTAGGTGATGGGAAAGGATTTCACTCTAGAGACGGCAAGAGAAAGAAGATGAGAGGAGAGAAGTGAGAAAACCAGAGACGTGTGCTTCAGAGCAGGGGAAGTGCAAAAGAAAACACTCAACAGCTGCAAACTCCACTTTCTCCTCAAGTTCACCATGCACTTTTATGAGCGAGACGAAGCAAGCCGAAGAGCAAATCAGAAATGAGGTTCTTGCACATAAAAGGGTCCACCAAAGAAAACATCTAGCTATCAGAAAGAGGATAGCAAACAGAAACACAGCTTCTGCTGATCATGTTCCTCACACGGCGTCAGACGCATGCAGCAGCCGCACAAAACATGATCCAAACCTACAGGACTGAAGGGAGCTCACATGTTAGTGGAAAGGAAGAGACGTTTCTCCAAACCTTTGGAATAATTAAGGTTTATTGCATGAAAGTTCACCCAAGGTTGCATATATTTATTTATTTTATTATTTTTTGTATAAAAAATGGCATTACGAAATATTATTACGATCTAAATTAACTATTTTAAAATTTCTAAATTTTTTTAATTTACTATTTTTTCAATTTTGATATATATTTGATATCTATAAATAAAATAATATTTATTAAAAAAAAATATATATATATATATATATTTAAAAATCAAATTACAACTATAAATTAACAATTGTGAACTTTTTATTCATTTTTTTAATTCTAAATGGTAGTGTTTAGTGTCTAAATGGTAAGTTTTTACTTATATAAAAATCTCAAATATTTTACACTTTAAAATAAGTAAAAAGTGTTTTTAGTCTCATAAAAGTAGCCTTGGTGAGCATAAAAGATGTCATTCCAAAAACCTCAATTATTCCAAACCTGGCATCTGGCATCGAAACGTATTTCTTTAGACATCACCCGATCCACCACAGCATGCGGAAGCAATGGGAAAACCACCAGACTTGGGAATGGATAGGCTGGGTTGTGGGGGAGCCGGGGACTAACACGGCCTTCACTCTGGGATGCACAGGCTAGCGATCCACGAGGCTGACCTTTGGGTTGGTGGCATCGAGGTTTAGCTGCATTAGCTGAGCGAGTGTGTGCTCGCGGAGGCTGTTGAGCTCGGCCTGCTGCCGCCGGAGCTTTATGAGCAGCAGGGTCAGTTCCTCCGGCTGCAGCGGGCGACAGGATCAGTGTTAGTGGGGCCCGGCGTCAAGGGGATTATGGGAAACAGACCCATGTTTGATACAGAGGACGTGTGCTGGACACACTGACATAAACCTGTCATATCTCATCAACATGATTAACCAGCTTTACCAGCTTAGATGTATAGACTAGTTTAGTAACTACAAATGACCAGGTTCTCGAGCTAGAAACTATTTACTAAAAGCTGGTTTGAACGTTAATTAAAAAAAAAAAAGTACAAAGTTTAAAAAAAATCATAAAATTAAAAATAAAAACAATGTTATTCTAAAATAATAATAAATAGAATCAAGCACAATGAACCTACTGAAATTTTAAATTATATAATAAAATTAAATAAAATAAATATATAAAAAATATTAATATTAATATAAATATAAATAAATATTAAATAATTAAAGATTTGTATTTAAGAATGTAAAATCAAGATTTTTTTAATATTATTTATAACAAAATTATTAAAACCTAATCTAAATAAAAAAGCTAGTTTAAAATATAAAAAATGCTATATACACCACATATAACTATACTAAATTAATATTATATTTATAATTAAATTATTTATAATTTATAAGTAAAAACAAAAAACAAAAAAATGCTAACTAGAATGTATGTGTATATACAAATGCAAATATTAAATTATGTTTAACACCATTCATACAATTTTTAAATGAAAAATATAAGTTAAATAATATATTTACAAATGAATTAATATAATATGTACACTAAAACGGCACTCATCCAGGGAGTAGGAAATCTGCAAATAAATACATTTATAATTTGTAGTATAAATATTTTTACTCATATATTTTCTATGCTTATATATGACTAATCCTCTCTACCATGTTCAGCTAATATAATCATGAATAACCAGATGATTGAGCTAGAAAGCACAAGCTTCATTTTCCAGAAAGAACCGCTGGATTCATTTTAAATTAGCTTTTAAGAAAGGAAACTCCCAGGTTTACGCCAATTTATCCTTAAAACTTGTTCTGTTATCCAGTTAAGTCCCATCTGAAGAAAACAGATCTAGATTACCTTATGTTTGTCGTTTCATCTCGGTTTATATTAATCCAAATAAAGCGAGTTATATCATGAAAAACAAGAGGCTTAATGTTTTTCACCTAAACAGAAATGTTCAATAATACCGCAGGCGATTTCTGCCACTGTACTTTGCGTCTGTAAAATGAATAAATAAAAGTAGAAGCTTAATGGCAGCTTAAGACTGCCAGAACCTGAAACATCAAGCAAGAGAATAATAATTATAGTTTTAATAAGAGCTTATGGTATTAGTGCTTCACAACAAACACACAAACACTCATCTGTCTGACGTTTAATTCAAAACCTAAAGCTTGAAAAACCTACTCTACTGCAAATGCAATACATCTGAATAATCTTTAGCCTTAAAGTCAACATGAAATGACACTCGCAGCCTGTTTTTTACCTTTGCAATAGCAAGCCCTCACAAATCGTGTACGAGTAGACCAGAGGTATGTGTTGTGAAAGTAAATGTGGTCGTTTTGATTTCATGTTGACTTTAAATGAGCAGCTGGACCTCTGCATGTCAAATATTCTGCTCATTTGCAAGCCAAAGCCTCAACGAATCCTTGGTGGCTTGCAACTGAAAAATGCAAAGAGTTTGAGAGGAAAGCACAAAGTTGTGGATGTGAAGCGTACCGTTTTGCCTTGCAGAGACTGTGCAGTGATGCTCTGTGCGGGAGGAACAGGCCTGCGCTCGGCAGGGAAGGAGTACTGACCGAGACAGAGATAGAGACAGAGAGAGAAAGCATCTCATGAGAACTAAACCCACAGCATCAGAAGAAACCTAAACCTAAAGCCTCGGAAATAATGTGATCAGACAAGAAATACCACAATCACCCAAAAAGATTTTGATATAAAAGGGTATAAGATGGATATAAATATATATGATAAATGAGCATATATTAATGCAGGGCTCATGATTATTGCACAAACCAAAAAATATTAAAAAGTTTTCTGTTTAATGTAATTGCATTTTAGTTTTTGCTTTTCTGAGTCAAAAATAAATATCACACATTGTTCTACCTGATTTACTGAAGACACCCAATAATAATGTCATTCAGTGTAACAATCTCGTCAGGCATACTTACAACAAAAATAAACTTATTAAATCATAATAAGCATGTTTTTTTCTTTCTCTTTCGCCCCATATATATATATATATATAGATAGATAGATAGATAGATAGATAAGAAAAGAGAGAAAATAGAGAGACTATTACTACATTTATTATTAGTATTATTGGAAATATCAATATTTTCATGGACAAATAAGCATAAAATTAAATATTGACAATATATTTTATACATTTTAAGATTCATCAAAAGCCATCTATGACTAAATTATATTAACACACATTTATATATTAATTTAAATATTGTGAATCCTATTTTTATCGACTGATGTAGTTAATAATTTATTTAAAAAAAAAAAATTAACTCTTCATGTATATATCATCTTTATATTATACCATTTATCTATTACATAAATATAGTTTGCACCTGAAGCTGGAACTGATCTATCTGAACTACCACTAACTCCAAACCAGTTTTTTTATTATTAAATGCGTTTGTCCCAGCTGTGGGAACACTGTGTGCTTCGGTACCTTGGACAGATGCTGTCTGTGTCGGCGGTCAATAGTCACGTCCCCACGAAACACCGGCGAGGACACTTCAGAGCGGGAATCTGGGTTGAGAGGGCGGTTGGGGGAGAAGGTGTGGTACCCAGCCAGAGATCCATGGGAAGGGGATGTGGGGATGGACTCGGCGATCTGGCCCATGGTTTTGGGGCTGGGCAGCGTCCCGTATCCGACCCGGCTGTGCGCCTGCCTCTGCTGCCACTCGTACAGCTGCCACATGGTGTCATCCCGAATGGAGCGGCGCTTCTCTGTGTTCGTGGGCTGCAGCGCCCGGTCGTACACCGACCCCGTCACGCTGCAGATGCTGTCCGGACGCAGCATGTTCCGCGGGAGCGTCCGGTAACCCTCGGGATAGCGTGGGACGATCTGAGCGCGGTGGCTCGGCATGTTTCTCGGCAGTGTTTGGTAGGACGTAATGCTGCAAGACAAAGACATCAGTGTTACTAGCAACACTTGAAAAGTTAAAGAGTTTAAATTCATTCAAAAATAAATTCAAGTTTTATGGGTTTGAGTTCAAGAAAAAAGAAAACAAAACACAGAACTAGTAATTTAATTCAGACATGCTTTTAACCATAATTATACACACACACACACACTCTCTTAGGAAATCAAACTTTTAATAAAATGTGGTTAAAAGATATATGATTTATGATTTAAACTAATTTGACATGTTTTTAAAACCATTAAAATGGAAACCCCCACCCCCCCAAAAAAACAGAATAAGAAAATAAATAAATAAATAAAAACAAATAAAAAAATAATAATAAAATAAATATTTATTTTAAATTTTAATACATTTTAAAATGTTATTTATTAAATAATTATTATTATTTTTTTTCATTTTAGTGAATTTAAATTGTAGTCAATCAAATATTATATATATAATATCATATACATATAAGACTTTTCATAGCACTTGCACATTGTTGCTCTTTTGTTTCCATTGTACTCATTTTAAAGTCACTTTGGATGAAAGTAAAAATAAATGTAAACGCAAATATATTTATGAATTTATTACCAAGAAACCTAAAGGGTTGAATTTTCATTTGATTAAAAAAAATCATCTCTTTTAACTCTTAATCTAAAGATTGAAAAAGTAATATTTTAATCGAATGAAAATTTAACAAAAGTAAAAACTATATTATTACAATTTAAATGATCCGTTTTCCAATTGAATATGAATTAAATATATACGCAATGGTGTAAATAACAATTTTGTAAATTTGATTTTAGTGAATTACTTGCATTTATATATTTATTTCACATTACATTAAATAGATATTCATACTGCATTGATTTGAATATTATTTATGCTCATCTGCAGCATTTGTTAGGATGTTATGCTTGAAGAAGTTGGCGTCATAGAAAGGTCAATGATATACAAAACAACTCCACTTGAAGAAGAGTTTTTTATAATACAATCATGCTAATAAGGCCTGGCTTTGACTTTCTGATGACTTCCTGTTGCGCCGTGGGCGCTAATTAAGCGCTGACTCATTAGTATACAGTAACAGCGTCATGCCTATACTCGTCACATCACCTTTCACTGCGGCTGATCAGTAAACGCCTCATCTGCCAATCGTACAGAAATAACGACAGCATACACGCATCATCAAACGCACGTGTGCCGGGACCCTTTCAGACGTCTTTACCAGGAGCTGGTGAGATCAGCTTGGCATTTTTATAGGCAGCATTAAAAGGTTTGGCATGAGCCCTCTTGTACTGACAGAGCAGGAATCAATAAAGAGCTCCTGCTGCCAAGATGCACAACCACAAAAGTCGTGTCTCAATTTGCTGAACACGAGGAGCTCCAAACGATGTTGGCTGGATGCGGAAAACCAGCTCAATTATCTGGCGTGGTGAAGGCCATTGGCCACATTAACCTAATTTAATCTAATTTCACAGCAGTTAGTTTCATGCAGCTTATTTAATTGAAGACACAAATAAAAATCATTATCATAAAGAAACCGCTGACACTGGATACATTTCCAGGTTATGGCACCTGTTTAAGGTATATTTTGAAAATGAAAACATCTGCTAAATGAAGTCAGTATTTAATATTAGAATTTGTTTATGTTAATTTTACTCTAAAACCGCATGTAATGTCAGTCGCCATAAACTCCACATTAATTAATTTAATAAAAACAGGTACAAACTGATAAACTAAAAATATTATAAATACTAAGATATACTTAAAAATATTATTTAAAACATGCATTAAACAAAATAATTTTTAAGATAAACCTAACATTGTAAAGTACTTTGTTTATAAACTTCACATAATTATGTAAATATTATATAAAATATTAGTCAAAACATGCATGAGACAAAATCAAACTAAATGTGATATTGATAAATAATTTAAACAATTGGAAAAATATTTTGAACATTACAGTACAAACATAATGTGTTTTAAAAACATTCATTAAAACAATAACTACAACTATTTTAAACTGTGGACAATTTCAAAATATGTAATTATATCTAATATTACTGTATGATAAAGCTTATACTTTATTTTAAACTATAAATTGAAACCTGCATTAAACAAAAATGTATTACACTAAATATTCAATATGCATTCAATAAAAACTGAAAACAATTTAATCAGTGTATGATAATTAAAATAATTTAATCATGCTTTCGGATGTGACAAAATAAACTGACACTGCACATCATAAATAATTTCAGATTGTGGAATAATTTTTTTACACAACTTTTAAACAACTAAAATATTTAGAATATTGTAGTAAATATTATTTTTAACATTAAACATACAAGACTGAAAATTAATACATTTTTACAATCTTCAAATAAAAATATTAAATAAAAAAGTAATATTTTTCTGTAAATAACAAATACTACTATTCTAATAAGCATTTAAAAATGTTAATTAAAAAATGCATTAAGATTTAATTAACCAAATATAACTATAAAAACTTATTTTGAGCAATGTAAAAATTAGACAACTATATGTAACAATATAATAAAGATTAGACTGTGTTTTCCTTGAAAGCTGCATTAAACAGGAGATTTATTGCATTAAATACAACGTTCAACACTAATAAATTCTATATTTTCTCAATAAACATTGGGAACATCTGCTTAAAGCTGTAATCTAAATTAAATCAACTTTGATCATAAGTGATTGCATTTTTATTTGTATTCGTAGTGTATTATTATTTTATTTGTATTTATTTGCTTTTGACTGCATCCTGAATTTTGAGCATCGTTTTTGCAAAACTAAACAAAAAAAAAAGAAAGAAATCCAGAATGTGGCATGCAACCACGCACTCTGCTGAGAGTCTGGGAAAAGTTTTTGGACGCGCATACGCAAGAAATCCTGTCAAAAACGAGCTGCGATATGTGCACGAGTTGCACAAATATTGATAGTTTCTGAAGAGCATGTAGGCAGAGCTTCACCGATGCCTTTTGATAATCGGCATGAATCAGCATCTAAAATAACACGAGCACACAGCACCGTTCTCTCTTCCAGTTCCTCTTCCTGCGCTGACAGCAGCTCTGATTCACTTTGAAACAAATTTTTCGTGGTGCTGGAGCACAAAGCTCCATGACTTATTCATCAGAGGAGAGGAGGACGAGACGAGCAAACACACGTCCTCCTACTCTGCCACGGCTAAACGGAGGATGGCACCTGACAGCAAACAGGCCGGCGGAGGCCTCGAGACCGGGCAGAGCTAGAAATATCTGCTGGGTCGTGATAAAGAGCTCATGATGGGAAAAAAAACACAGCTGCTGCACAAACTCAGACAGAATAATGCATGAATACTAGTGATGCACGATATAACTTTTTTGCCAATATCTGATATACAGGTATTTTTCAACTCATTTTGGCCGATGCCAATACCTTTTATTTGGAGGTAAGTGTTTCCACATTGTTTTGTTGCACTGTTTAATGAGTGAAACATTGCCAAATATCTTTGTTTTGAGAGGTGCTCTAAATATTCGCAGCTTTAAAAATTCGCAGATGGACACGCATGTGCTGCAGCTTTATTTTTTACCCTCCACATCTTTGAACGTGACTAAAAACTATGAATTAGTTTGAAACGAATCACTATAGGTTGCCTCACCTCCTGGTGTCGTCGTCCGGGGCCCGTGTGCGGTGCGTCCGGACCCACTGCTCCAGCTGCTGCATGGAGTTGGTTCTGCTTAGGGTTCGCTCAGGCTCTGCCGGCACCGTCGTCCTCTGGGGCATGTCTCCGGGGCTTCTGTCTCCTCCTCGCTCCCCGGAGCCGTTGACCTGAGCCGGCTTGTACTGCCCGGGCCCCGCCACGCTCTGGAGCTGTCTGGAGGATGAGACGGCCGCAGCGATGGCTGCCGCTTGAGCCGGCTGGAGCTTGATGCTGTTGATCTTAGTCAGCGGCCGCTCCACAGTGCCCTCCTTCTGGAAGCCGTATTTCTCGCCCTCTCGCGGTGGCGGGACGGGTTTCTCCATGTCCTTCTGCTGCATGTGTTTGTCTCCATGAGGGTACCTGGCATCTTTCTGCATGATCTTCTCGCCATCTTTCGGCGGAGCATAGCTCTCTCCTTCCCTCTGAAGGGTGAACTTGTCTCCATCTTTGTGCAGCGTGTATTTCAGGCCGTCCTTCTGCAGCAGGTACTTCTCTCCTTCTTTGTGGACGGCGTATTTCTCTCCGTCCTTCTGCAGCATGTATCGATCTCCGTCCTTCTGCAGAGCGAGTCTCGGGGCGTCTTTGTGCAGGGTGTAGTTGTCGGCGTCTCTCTGGAGGGTGTATCGCTCTCCGTCTTTCTGCATGCTAACCCTGCCATCTTTCTCTTTCTGCTTGTCCACAGCTTTCTGCTTCTTGTCCTCCTGGCGGAGCGTCTCGCGGTTTCTCTCATTGTTTTGGATCTCGGGTCGGGTCAGAACACGGTGATTCAGCATGTTGTTCATCTCCTGAGGGCTGCGTGAGTCAACCATTACCTTCTCAAGCCTGCTGAAAGACAACGAACAAGCTAGCGAGTGAGAGAGAGAAGAAAACAAGCATGTCATAATAAAAACAAACTCCAAATGTATAATATTTATAAAGAGCTTTACTACACAAACAACGTGATACAGAGCACTAAATAAACCCAAGCTCTTTGTGACCAAACGTTTGTGTCTCCTAATAAAAGTCACTTTGTTTCTAAGAAAAGCGAGCTGTGATCCTGTTGCTGAAAAAAGAGTAAAGCAAGTGTTTGAGTCGGAGAGAACTCTTCTGTATCTGTGATTGTGCTAAAAGCTGTAATGAAACAAACAGAAACACGGTTTCAAAAACATCTCCTGCACTTATAAAGCTGTGAAAATCTCTGCTCGACAGACTCTCTCGGGATAACAGACTCAAAAAGGTATGACAAAAGCCCCGCTATAAAGAGCGCCAAGAGTAGACGCTGAAGTGACTGAAGTGGTGTCTACTGATGCAGCTAAAAGACAAGTTGACAACAACATAAATAATTCTTAACCTGGAAAATATGCACAATTTATTTTTAAAGCATTTATTATAAATTTACATAATCTTTGTTATTGATTTTCAGTTATGTAGATTGTAGAATTGATTATATTATATTAATAATTTGACATCATTAAAGATCATTAAGAATATTATTATTTATTTTTATTTATTATTTATTTAACATTTTTCAGTTAATTATATTTATTACTTATTTTGTTTTGCTTTTAAAAATAAAATAAATAAAAACAAACAGACAATCTAATTAAAAAAAAAAATATATATATATATATATATATATATATATTTTAAAAAATCAAATTATCTCGGATCACAAAGAATAACAAATAATAATAAATAATTAATTTGCATTTAAAATATATTTAGCATGTTGAAAGTATTACGTATTTAAAAAATCACATTATCTCAGATTACAAAGAAGAACTTTATCTAAAAAAAATTTATAAAAAAATATAATTAGTATTTTGGCAGTATTACTGATTAACAATTCACATTAACTCTGAACTTTACGTTTAAAATAATAATAAAAAAAAACAATCCTAATGCATTAATTTGCATTAAAATATAATTAGTATTTTGACAGTACAGATGATAATGACAGATGACAGATAATACATTTTTTTAGATTTTTTTCTTTATTTTTATTACTGTTTTTTTATTATTATTTTATTATTTATAATATTTTAATTATTTATATTATTATTTACTTATTTTATAATTTATAACTAACCTGGGAAAACAAAAACTTTAATTAACGGCTGTAAATGTGATTGAAGTGGTACAAGGGATTTGAATGTTTTCCTTCTAATTGGTTCAGAGCAAACCGAAGCATGTTTTCTGACCTTCTGATTGGCTCAGAGTGGACCAAAGCTGCATCCGTCATAACCTTCATCCAGGACTCCATTTCTTTGGCTGTGTCAGTGCTGAAATAATACGTCCGCATGTTGGGATGTGTCGCCTAGGTGTAAAAAACCCACACAGCAACCTGTGGGAAAAAAGACTGGACGGTGAATACCCATAAATACCTGCTTTGGGTGTCCTGGCTGGTGTCAGCGGCACAAAATGCAATAATGCTTCTGAAGTGAGCAGAAATTTGTTGGGTGGATTTGAGCTGACAGACCCCCGTCGTTCAGGGCCCCTCAGGAGTTTGTTTGACTGCTCGACTCTGACAGCTATTGTCTGGATATTACAACTCATCTTTCACAACAGTTTATATAAGCTTCAAAGAGCAAACACTCAGCGCTTTAGAATAGTTAGCAAGAACTCTGGTATAAACCCTAGCGAGATGTTTCAGTCTACATAGGCAGCATACAAAATACATTTCTATTTGATGGGTGCCGTCAGAATGAGAATCCAAGCAGCTGATGAACAACAGGATTTCTCTCAGTATAATGGACTTCAATGGTGCCCCCGACTTCCAAAATGCAGTATAAATGCAGCTTTAATGAGCTCTAAATGATTTGAGTCGAGAAAGAGTCAAGGGTTTAGTGAAACAATCCGTTATTTTCTAAAACAAAATACTATTTACATACTTTTTAAGCTCAAAGGGTTGTCTTGTCTAGCACTGCGGTGTCCGAGACAGTTAGGGTATGTCACAAAACTCCCATTTCGTTTCCTCCTCCAACTTCAAAATCATCCGAACTCGCTGCAGAAGTACCGACCCCATGTTTACAAATTGAACATAAAAAGGCTTAACACCATAAAAATGGTAAAAAAGGGATGTAGGGGGAGTTTGAGTTGGAGGAGAAAATCAGGTGGGAGTTTTTAGACCTACCCTAACTGTCTAGAGCCAGAAAACACAGAGTTCATGCAGAGCTAGACAAGATGAGTGTTTGATGTTAAAAAAGCATATCAAATGTTTGCTGAAGCTGCATTTAAAATGCATTTTCAAATCGTATGCTGATCCTCAAAAAAACTGTTTCTTAACGACTGAAGAAGGAAAGACGTGAACATCTTGGATGACTAGGGGGTGAGTACGATTTTTGCTCTGAAAGTGAACTACTCCTTTAAGGCTGAGTGCATTTTCAGCAAATGTTAATTTTTGTGTGACCCATTCTTTTAAGGTCCAGATAATGAAAGGATGAAGATGTTTTCTGGTTATTATGGTGAAGTATGTTAACGTGGCATTGTGCAAACTCTGGACTCACCATATTAGCAAGACTCCAGGAAACACGTTGATTCTCGAGTTCATGAATCCTCACGGAGGACAAGCCACACCATTGTAAAACAGAGAATAAGATTAAGAAAAAGCAGTGAGTCGACATGAAAATACCTGCACTAATAGGTAAATGACTCCACAGAGACGCAAACTCTCACAGAACAAGACACAAAAATGCAGCGTCGGCTGAAAAGTGCCTGTGTCAGGAAACGGTCTAACTCAAGTTAATAACTGTTTTACTAGAGCCAAACTCTCGCCCCTTGAGCAGGATATTCAATATGTATCAAAAAAAAACAATGAACAACTAATTTTTATGCATTTATCAATCTAGGTTTTAGGCTAGTTTATAAATACAAGTTTAATATAAATTAATGCTTTCATTCAGCAAGGATGCATTAAACTGATCAAAAGTGACAGTAAAGACAATTAAAAATGCTCTTAAATATTTATATTTCAAAAAAGTGCTGCTCTTTTGGATTTTCTATCCCTCAAAGAAACCAGAAAAATCAAATGCATCATGTGTTCCAGAAATATGAAGCAGCACAACTTTTTTCAACATTGATAATAATCAGAAATAGCATATTAGAATGGTTTCTGAAGGATCATGTGATCACACTGAAGTGGAAATTCAACTTTTAATCCCACCAATGAATTAAATTCTCATATATATCTAAAAACACAGGTTCAAATAAATGCAGCATAAAAACAGTTATTTTTAAATAAAATATAAATTTTATTTAATTTTTCCCCCAAATGGTGGTCAATAAAATAGCAGTGAAGTGTTTTAACTCCCTTATTCATCTGCCCTCTTCTAAACCACATTTGCATGTTAAATGTTTGAGAGTTTCTGAAAGCGTCTCTGACCTTGAAGGCGTATTTTCTGCTTATGTGATCGTCCACAGACAGCATGGAGATGTGGAAGCTGGGCAGAAGGATACTTCCCAAGATTCCCTCTTCCTTCTCATCTGAAGACACAAAGAGAGAGAGATGTTAGCATATATTAGCCGGCTGCCAGGGAACCTGTTAAACTTTCAGCTGATGACTGGGTGTTTATTTCGGCAGGGGTTCGAGTAAACAGACGGTCCGCCAGGGCTGATGGGAAAACTGCAGGGTTGAGTGCATCCGAGCATGTCAATGAGGTTGTGACTGCTCTCGACTTTGATTGCAGACTGTGACCGATCCGTCAAGAGTTGCTTGCCCACAGAGTCAATTCAGAGCGACATCGGTGTTAACCCTATTACCATAATAATGCCAAAAACAGACATTATGCATTTATAGAAAACTGTATGGCTTAGGGAAATAAGAGCACATCTCAAAACAAATAAAATGCAGATCAACAGCACAATGATGAGTTACAATGCTTTGGTCAAAAGGTCAAAGGTCAAAAATGACCAACTTGATACCAATGCCTGTTTTTGCTCTGCCAACAAAAATAGTTTCAAACAAAACTAACAATAGTGGAGTCCTAAAATTGTTTCAATGAATGAATCGGTGAATCTGCTGAATATACTGCATGATTCAATGAATCACTTAGAGACCTGAATGAACTGAATCAGTTGAGTTAATAATTCAACGATTTATTGGTGAGAAATATATTCCTGAATGTTTGTGAAAGAACGAGTGTTTTTGCAATAAATGAAATTAGTGAATGAATTGAATCGTTTGAGTTAAAGATTCAATAGCATTTTTTGTTTTTAAAGAAATCAAGTGAATGAATACATTTTCTCACTCATGAAATCAGACACTAGATTCATTCAGGAACGAGTCAGTGTTCTGAAAGGCGTTCCTAACAATTGAAAAAAATCTAGTAACTTCTACTAAAGAATCACTTGTTTGATTCTTAAATTAACTTACCTTGGTTGAGCAAAAGATTCAAAAGATTCGCTCCTGAATGAATCGAACTGGTTGAGTGAAAGATTGAATCATTAACAGGTGACAAATATATTTTGCTCATAAGTCAGTGTTTTGGAAGGAATAGATTGAGTCAATGAACTCCTCACTAATAAAGACAGGCACAGAAACGGCTAAATGATTCAATCATTTTCTCATAAAAACTGAATCAAATTGGTTGAAAGATTCAGTGACTGACTGACAGTATATTTTAGTTGTTTTTGAAGGAATCAAATGAGTCAATAAATGACTCTCTCAAAGACACTTGTCACAAGCTACTGGCATAAAGTTAACTAAAGAAAGAGTCTTGGCTTTAGAAGTATATATATGGACAACATACACTTGTGATGCAAACTCATCAGACTAACATGCTTGCTATTCCTCTGCCATAGAGACCCATGAAGACAATGATATTTCAGCACTGTGATATGCAATTGTCTTTTAAAAGTTACATGGAGCAAGTTTCTGCGTTGTGGAAACATCCCACACACTGCGTTCTGGAGCTCAGAAGAGAAGAAAGCTGCCGGTGGCTCACAGCAGACGCCAAGCTGAATCACTGACAGCAAACAAACACAGAGAGATGCTCAGCTCTCATCAAGATCACACTCAGCGGGCTGGCTTTAGGGAAAGCACATACTGATACCGCCAGAAAAAAATAAAAAAAATCAAAGCTCAGAGGAAGTTCAGCGGCGGATACAAAACTCCAACAATTCTGCACCAAATCTCAGCCAACAGTCATTAGGACCGGAGCGGTAAACAATTATTCTGGATATTTGCCATTAATGATTCCTTTAGTGCTTCAGAGGAAGAAATATTTAGAACAAAGAAAAATAATTATACTGCCAAACGATGGAAGATGTTCTATTATACTGTAAAGGTGCCAAACAAACAAATTAATTTTTTTTTCTTTCAAATGTCTTTCCTGAGATTTATCAATTTAATGCATCTATGCTACATTTATTACAAAGCATTAGTTCTTGTAGTCATGCTAAATTAGATGAATGAATAATTATTTCATGTTGATTTTAACACACATCCCCATTTTGATATTGATATTAAATGCCTTATATACGGTCGTACTATGAGCAAACTAATGAGCTGCAGTAACAGCCGACACAGACAGGGGGCGTCAGAGATTGGCCCTCCACTGCTCTCAGTGGCATCGCTCGGTCAGGGCCGTTCAGAGCTTCACCTGTCCTTCATCACTCATGTCCACACACAACATTTAATCTGAACCGTCGATACAGAGTCTCGGAGAGATGGAGGATATGCAGACAGTCAGAGCACGTTTGCTGCGTGGCTGGAATACTGCTCTGTCTTCTCTGTCAGCCAATAAACAGCCTCGGTCCTCATGGGTCCGACTGTGGAAGAAGGATCTGATAGCACTGCCCGACTGCTTAATTGCACAATTTATGGAGATCTGAAAGAGCGCCCCTCAAGAGACTTCAGCAGGCAGCACAACCCGTCCAACGAGATTTGGGCTCGCACTGGATCTCCCTCAGAGTGTGTGTACAATATTTAACAGTCAGTATCATGCTAAACTAAACTGCAACTATTTATACTGAAATGCAACAACAACATATTCAAATATTTATTAATATAAATATTATTAGATGAAAAACTAATGAAAATGACAAGTGTGCAAAAAAGTGAAGCGTACTAAAATCCATCAAAATGAAATAAAAATTATATTAAAAAGTTAATTTAACACAAATATTAATTGAATTATTGAATACAAAAAAAGCTTACTTAAAATGTGAATAAATACTAAAATAGTATACAAACAATATTAAAACTACACTGAAATAGGCTGTTTAACTGAACAAGTATATCTAATCTATAATTAGTTCAAGTGCAAAATAAACCTCATCAAAGTAATTCTATTGACTTAATATAATATCAAGATAATGACTGGATGGCAGCCAAATAAATATCTGTTATAAATATTCATTAAGTTATGACCCACAATCTTAGGCTTTTTTCTCCCTTTTTAATGAATCAATAAAAAAAGACTCTCTTTTGAATTTCTGTGTCACCAGTTTAATGACTGAATCACTCAGAGTGAACCACAAAAGGAATCAAAACCACCAAACTGAATCACTACTGATTCAAAATCATTATGTGGTTCAGTTGTGAACCCTTTCCCAGCAGCACTCTAAAGTAACTTCTGGAAGAGCACATTATAGTAGAAACCATCCATTTAGTAATCATGAAGTACTATGATCCGAAAAATACACAGCGTAAAACCCACAGATAGCAGCGCAAATGTGTCGCTTGATCAGACAAATGTTTGGAGCATTAATGCTCACACATAACACTGGATAATCAGAAATCAGTGTGTTTGTGTAAACAGACACTGGACTCACCTCTATAGTAGAAGAGGCACATGTCACACAGAACGAACCATCTCTTCTTCCACATCTTCATCCCGGTACTGTCCTGCAAAACCCAGCAGCAAAGCAGCCGTCAATCAAAACAGCCGACCAATCACAGCGCAGCACACAAAGCCCGCCCCTTTCCAATGCACGCTTATTTTCCTCTAATATCTCTGCTTTGTTTGCTACTGTTCTCCAAAACAGAATTTTTTTTTTTGAGAGAGGCGACTTGTTTATTTGAGGCATGAATCATATTCACATTCCTCCCTCGTGTTTTACTGTTTGTTGTGTTAATGTTTGCACCGTGTAAGCATGTAAATTTTAATTCAGACAACAAAGCCTGATGGTTTCGCTTGTGCTGCGGGAGCAGCTTTGACGGAGGATGTTTGGGGAAGAGGAGAGACCACCTCTGAAGTCGTATTTTTCGTGGAAACACGCTGCTTTCAAAGGAACGCTGGCGCAGCGATCACACACACAAAGACAAGCTCGACGCTTGATGCGGCCGTAATGCTTTATGTGTTTATTTCCATCTGCCTTTTATGAGAAGCGGTTGTGAAAAATGTGATGCAAAAGCACAAATGTGTTTTAGGAGTCGTGCATGGCCTTCATAAGACACAGGCAGATGAAGCACGGATGAAGCGTTTGAAGGATAAGCTTTTAAGTGCAAGCAAACTTAGAAAACATGTCCATCAGCAACTACATGACCATCAAAACTGTTCCACTGATAACTTTTATCTCAGTTGTTCATGTACTGTGATGTAACATGGTTATATATATATATATATAATATACATCAGAGTACTAAAGAAATTAATATATTAGTGCAAATTTAATTTATTAAATTTATTTAATTTAATAAATTTAATTCATGCAAAACTTTTTTATATTAATATATATTTTATTATAAAATAAATTATAAAATCTAATTTTAAATAAAGATCAAATGTAAATATTTATTTATATGACGCAATATCAAAAACATACAAATATAATTCTATTTGGTTTATTTATTTATTTATTTATTTTTAATTCTATTTAGTTATTATGTATATATTAAAACGCACACATACAGTATATATTTTGAAAGTATTTACATATTTGATATTATATATATAAATATATTTAATATACATGCATGTGTTTGTATTTATATATTCATGATAAATATACACAGTATATTTAAAGAAAAACTAATTTTGGATGCAATGAATCGTTTGACAGCACTAAAATAAAATTAAATATATATGTAAACAAAATAATATCAGAAGGGGATGATTAATAAAAAATTTTCACCATATTACAGTAATGAGAATCTATGTCCTCGTGTTTTTAAATATCAGTTTAATACTTACAAATAAGTAGATAAATAAAAAATAAATAAATATAGAAATGTTCACAATGCTACACACTTTTTTTGTGTGCATCCATGCACCAGATTTTCTCACACATATGTAAAGGTGTATTAATGGTTTGTAGGAGCACAGAGCCACAGACCTGTTTGTAAAGCCAGCCGTTTCTCACCACCGGAGCATTGGGGTTCCTCCTGATGGAGTTGGACCTCTTGCCAAAGTTGTGGACTTTCTTTGAGGACCTGGAGAGCTGCAAACAGAGAGAGAGGAGGAGGGTTCTCACTCGTGAGGGCTCAAGCTTGCCTGTGTACATTATTCAACGACTGAGCTGTAAATAATTACAACTTACTAGTGAAGTCGTTTAACGCATGAATTATAAATCAAAGGCACTTACGAAAACCCTTAGAAAGTTAAAAACTGCTTAACAGAAGCCAAAACACACAGGAAACAAAATGACGAGAGTGAATCTGTCATTGGTCTCCTGTTTGTCATGTCCACTAACCCTCCAATTATAAACGCTGACAATAGATCACCAGAATGGAAACATGACAAACTGACATTATTATCATGAGAAAATAATTAGCCTTATAAATGCACGTGTTCTTGTATTTATATAAGCACTGGATTTAGTGCATTTATTTATTGAATAAGAGGAAAATATCACATTTAATTTATTAAGGCATTTAACACACATTTCGTGCTTCTGTATGAGCGTTTGTTCATATTTATTTAAATTCAATTCAACAACAGTTCAATAAATAAGAAATTCATTTTTAGACCCAATATTGTCTGTTTTTTGCTCAGTTTTGTCGATGGAAATATTACCCATTAAGGCACAGCAGAACTTTTGTGCATCTTTAATCAACAGACTTGTATTTTGAACAAATCAAGTGAAACAATGATTCAATGACTCTTTCAAAAAGAGAGCCAGCTCTAAATTAATCAGCTGTTTGAATGAATGAATGACTCAATGACTCACTCATTATCCAAAACATTTACCGCCACCTACTGCCAGTTTTAGTTTCTTATTTAGAGTATTTCTAAAAAAAAAAAAAAAAAAAAAAAACCCCAATTAATTAAAGAAAAAACATTGCATTTTTTGACATTATTTTTGCAATTAAAAAGCAGTGTTACATGCATTCATGCCACCTCAGAGCTGCAATAAATGTAAATATCCTTAAATACTCAGATAAAAATGATGTTGAATCAAATAAAATATTTCTTTCTAAAGCTACTTTTTCCTGTTTGATGCTTTTCTTATTTAACAAAAATGTTTTTTTGATTTATATACGTATGTCCTTTAATATAACTTTTAGATACATTGTTTGGGTATTTTTTATAAGAGTTTAGGGGTGATTTTTCATTGAGTCGTCTGAATGACAAGTCGATGAGTCTTTCAAAAGTCTTGAATAATGTGTCTGATTTACAAACTTCTGAGATAACATCCTCAAATTTTTAATACAAGATATTGAATTAAAATGAATGAACGAAGGTGCTGATAATTCGATTTTTATCTAGCTGCACAATAAGTTACCCATTCTAACCCACCGCATTTTTATGATGCTCTACATCAACTCAACATCAAAGGCAATGAAGCAAATGTGCAGCAATGAGGACAATAATTGTGTAACATGCTATTGATGCATGATGGGACAGTGCAATCTGTCAGGCTGGAACTAGGCCAAGGTCAGTGAGTGAGTTAGTGACTCACTCTGGTTGTGGGGCTGCTGGGATGTGTGGCGTAGTCTGAGCCGCCCGTGTAGTTCGATGCTTCGCTCATGGTGCTGGTTGGGCGTTCTTTCTTCTCGGTCGCTGGTGCTTTGGTCGCTGGTCTGGAAAAGGTGAGGGGAAGACAAGAGGAACATTAAAAATTAATCTAATTTGTACATCATTCAAACTTTTTGGGGGGTTTTTACAGTATGTACTGCATGCTGTCGAGTACTACAGACAACAATTTACTCTAAATCATACATATATATATAAATTCATTATTTTATACATTTAAACTGTTCTAATACATTAATCAAATAAATGGTCCATAAGTTAAATTTATATTTATGCGATACATAAATATAACTTTACATAAGTAAACATTGTAGTCATATTGCATTATGAATTGGCAGGGTATTTAATTAACGCATTCAGAAAATATGACATTTACCTGTTGCTCAGAAAAAAAAGAACATTTCAAAGCTACATGATGAACATTATTTAACATTATCAATTATTTAGTCATGAAGACTAAATTATTCATTTAATTACATATTCTGTTGACAGCAAGATTCCAAGTAATTTTGCATCATAGACATCTAGTTTGAAGCGCAAATAACATTTTTAAGAACTGCTTCAACAAAAACAGACCCCAGATGTATTTACCAATTCATTTTTTACCAAATAAAGACGTTTTTTTGTGGTAATCGACAGCTGACATCAGATTTAAAACATCCAGAAGAGTCTGTGAAGACAAATGAGTGCTGTGCAGATACATGAGGAAAGTTCTGGAGCTTCTGGGAGACGCTCAGGAAGTTCAGGCCTCTAAACGGCTGTTTTAATAAGCCAAAGCACTTCAGCATTCAGACAGAACCGAGAAAGAGAGAAATAGAGGAGACAGGCCCCATGCATCAAAGCAATTACTCACTCCACGTCTCCGCTGATCTACTCCCACACAATTGACAACCTTAAATGGCCTGCCAGCCCCAGCTCTGACATACCGCAGGCGCAGTTTACGACCCAGTCAAGCTGAAGGGCAAAAGCAAAGCCAACGGCAGGAAAAAAAATCAAGGTTGTAAAACAAACGCCACCGTCTTATTTAACGAAAGTGAAGAGAAAACACAATAAATGCGGCTATAAACCCTGAAATCCGCGGCATGCGGGCGCTCATTGGGGAGGCTCTGTCCCGTAGGGTTGGCCTATATTTCCACGCTACAGTAGAGCGACGACGTCTAGGGAAAGCGCTGCTATCTGGAGCAAGGGAGAAGAGAGAACACCAGGGTAAAAAATAAGAGCCGTCTGGCTTCTGGGTCACGTTGCATGAGTTTTACAAAAGGCTGAAATCCAGCAGCAGTTAAACAGCTTGTTATTTGCATCGCACAAACTGCATCAGGAGGTTAAATGCATGTTTGTGCATTTAAAGGGGCAGTTTAGTTAAAAAATGACATTTGTGTTATGTCGTTCCATACCTGCGTGGCTTGATTTCTTCAACACAAATGAGATGCTGCTGCTTTGCATATAGTGAAAGTGAAGGAAAACTAAATACGGCAAGCTCCAACAAGAAGTAAAAGCTTGACTGTATGACTAGAGCACAGTATCCCAAGTCATCAGAATGCTAAAGAAGTAATTCACTACAAAACTGAAAAGATCCAACTCATCTGTCCCAGCACTCTCATGGGAAATGCAGAGGTCCAGTTTGAAGACAAATCATTTTAATGAGTGCATGTTGTCCTATTTGACTTGTTTTAAAGTATAAACCAGTTGTTAAAAAATATGCAAGAAAAGCAAAAAAGTCCGATTTTTTTATGCGTTTGAGTGTTTTATATAAAACTCCTTTAAACCAGATAAAATATTTAATTGTTCATCAAGACACATACACTACACACATATTTAAAACTATGAAAACAAGTCTTGATATCTCAATCCTGCTTCCCAGGCAAAGTTAACTTGTTTCAAAATTCTAATTAAAAAAAAGAAACCCATTCATTAATTTTTTATTTTTATTTGCTTGCACATATATGAGAGCGTGAGAGGACTTTAAATGATATGCATGGGTTGTCTGGGCTGCTTTTATGGTTCTTTCGGGTGCTTTTTGAAGCTAATTATAATTGCACTGAAAAAAAAAAAACACAAGGAAAGTGAGTAAATGAAGACTTTTTGACTGAACTACTTATTTAGGAAACTTTGTCTGCGTGTGTGCCTCCTGTTTGACACAATCATCTGATTTTGCATTGGAAACAAACACAAAGAGACACTTTGTGAGATGCTCAAAACAGTCAGCAGTCATGCACACACCAGCACCATACATAATGCAAAACATTACACAACAGTCCATCCCTGGAGTCGTTTAAAGAAGGACAGGGGTCAGGGTAGCACACAGATCCAAGTACGACCTTCCAGGCCGCTGATCTCAAATTAAATTGAGCATTCAACACGGCTATTAGCGTTCATTAATTAATCTCTTCTCAAATAATGAGTTTTGGTAGCCACGCCGGCGGCCATCATTCTGCTGACATCTGACAGCGTCTTTAGAGGAAGAGTGGCAGCGACTGTGAAATTAGCCCTGTGTGGAATGGCTAAAGCGCGCCGAATCCAGAGATAATTGACGGAGGGGACGCTCAGATGGGTTTGTGGGTTGGTTGGGCACCAGCTCGACTGGAGGTCACAGGCTAAAACGCGTGAGTCATGCTAGGCTTTAAAAGTCTCTGTCTGCCACCATTTGTCTCCCACACTCTTCAGCTCAGCCTCAATTGAGGAGGTTAAACTCAGAGGGCTGGAAGAATGTTAAGAGAATATCACTAAAACGGTGTTGGATTGCCTGCATGTGTCCGTTTAGAACAGCAATATTAGGTCTGAAACATGGCCAACAAATATTTGTCAACCAAGTAAAACAAGACATCATACATTGATGGGAAAAAAGATGCACTTATATGGTCGCTCAAGGTGATTGGTTGAGAAGTGAGAGGGATGTGTGATGTCACTCACAATGAAAGTCGACTGAGAACATATTCATATAAAAAGTTCTGATTTCAGAATAATGTAAATAAAACAAAATATGACAAATTTAGGATAATTAAAAAAACAGAACATTTTGATTTCTTGACTCTAACGGCTGTAAAGCTAAACCTTACATCTAAAACAGGACTTTAAAGCAGTTATTTTAATATCTCTGACATACTCCAAAATATTTTGAATTAGATTTAATTCTTACATTTTCTTCTACTTCACATGCTCTTAAACTGTATATATTTTTAGTCTAGATAAAGCTTTAGCGATTTAGTTTTGCTTTTGCCATTTTTATTAGTTATTTATTTGAGATGTTTTCAATTTTATACGTCACTCTACTTAGTTTACAGAGATAAAGCATATGTACTTATAATAGTGTTGTATATACACCTCTGAAAAAAAAGAGATCACTGCAGAAAAATCTTTATTCTTAAAACGGTTATTCTCACCAATACAAAACAATGCACGTTTGTTTCATTTTTTGTGAACTGTGTCTTTGAAATATTAAGGATAGAAGCAACTTGACGCTCATTGAATCCTTGTGACAGTAAAGCTAGGCCTTTATGGCCTATGGCCTTTTTTCTGGATTTAAAACCTCTCTTTTCAGTGTTTTTGGCAGTGTTTATTTTTATATTTTAAATACTTTTGAAAGGCTTCTAGCATTTTTTACCATCCGACTGCTTTTTATACATTTGTGAAATACAATCGGATTCAGGTGCTCACCAAATAAGTAAGTGAAGTATGTTTGTGTAGGATTTGAACAAAGACTGTTATGAAATGCTTGTCATACTCCGAGAGATACTGATTTAGGAGTAAAGTGCTGTGGTCTCTTATTTTTTTCTCTTATTTGGTCTCTAATTATTGCTAAAATATTTTAGACAATTTTATATCTTATTCATTTTTCTCATTCATTCATTTTTTCCCCCTTTTTTTTTTAAATTATTATTATTATTATTATTATTACTTTTAGTAAACGATATTAACCCTGCTCTGAATTGCCAAAGTTGCTGTCCTACTTTGTATCCCAGATGCTCCCTAAAAAGAGGCAGGTAAAGCATTTTTATTTATTTATTTTTAATTTTAGTGTATCTCGGCCTTTGAAAACAATGTCAGAACGAGGATAGCAGGCCTCTAGGACACGTTCAGGAAGCAGCTGAACTTTCTCTGTCTTGCTTGCTTTCAGAACAACATTTTTGTCCCAGTTAAGTGCTTTAGCGCGCGTTACTTTCAGGGACATTTCCAACGGTGCCGTTTTTTTTGATGGCAGCCATAAAAAGCTTCAAACTTAGCACTAATAAGTCAAAGGCCTGTCACTTAATGGCAGGGCTCTGGATGTGACAGGGCCACCGGAGGCGTGTGTACGTCGAGCCCCATGGCGCTGCATGTTAAACTGTGCCTCGTGACGAATGAGTGTTTCATCTCCGGCCAGTGTTTGACGGGACTGTTTACAGACTGGAAGGGCTCTGTCTCGTTGTGATGCGTGGGATTACAGGACCCCTGCCGAAGCAGCTGAGGAGAACATAATTCATTCCTGACTGAGATCGACTTCGACACAAGGAGATCCATGTTTCATATTCAATGTGGGTAAGACAAATCGGACGGCACACATAAATCTTGCATATCTCCACATTAGAGATGCATAGCAGGATATCAGGCAATCCAGTTCAAACAACGCCTTGGGTTAGTGGTTGAGCAGAATTAATGAGACAGAAGGGACAAGCAGAGATGCATGGAGGCTCAAAAAGTAGCGGATGGGAGAAGAGATCCCTGCAAAGCGTTACCCATTTATAACAGGATGGACTAGTTTAGATGGTCATTAATTGAAAGCATCAAATGAAGATGAAGATCAGACTTGCTGTTTTTAACTGGATTGGGTAGATTATGGTAGATCCTGGTTTTATCTGGTTGAAACCATTAAATGAAGAAGGTTCTTAGCAACCTTGGTTTTATGTTTTAGATAGTCATTAACTGAAACCATCAAATGGAGATAATTATAGGCTGCTGGTTTTAGCTGGATTTTCCACTGGGGTTGCCATCTTCTTATGGTAGATGCTGGTTGTATCTAGTTTCTAGGTGGTCATTATCTAAAACAGTCAAATAAGGAAGATTAATGGCTAAAATTAGCTAAAAATAGATTCTGATGGTAAATGCTGGTTTGGTGTGGTTGAAACCAGGAATCAATGGCAAACCTACTGGAAATAGCTGCTATAAATCCAATATTGTATGGTAAATGCTGGTTTTATCTAGTTAAAACCAGAGCCGTTGAGAATCAGAGTTGCGAGACTCCCATAGGAACTGAGAAAGCGGAAGTACTGTAAAGCATTGAAGTCCATTCATTTCAGTGCTTCTCAAACACACTCGCCTGAAAGCTGAGAAAATTAGAGCAGTTTTTGGCATTTTAACACATTACTTGGAAATCTGGTCATTAGTTATATTTTATGAAACATTATAGTTAATGTTTATTTTTGGATAATATGCTATATTTGGAGTCAGAACATCTTGATCATAACCAGATGCTAGATATCATATTTTTACATTTTCAAGTTTGTAGTCTTTCTTTCCTCGAAGGAAGTTGAATGAGTTTCAGTGGAGACTGTCCAATGAAGGAATACAAGAAATAGTTTCTCTGAATGCAGTCGGTGTCCTTAAACTTTATTTTGTCATAAAATAATACTGGGATGCAGAGAAATATTTGAGAAGAGGAAATAATAGGAGAAAGGAGTGAAGGTGTTGTGAAAGAAATAATAGAGCAAAATGACTAGCCTCAAGATACTGGATCTATGGCAACACTGATCGACATATGGCTGACATTATTTTCTGTTTAATTACAGTGACTCTGGTAGTTTCCCCCTAAACTCCTCCATCGCCTCGCGGGTCTGATTCATCTCAGCTGGACTTCTGGCAGGTTGTGACGTTGCTGAAGGCGACTCAATCTGTCGCACAACAACCTTCAGATAAACTAGCTGTGATACACTGCAATCATAATGCTAACACACACAGATAATTAATTGTTTTTAACTTTTTTAAAGTACTTTTGCTACCCTAATGTCACAGTAAGTTGCCACATTTTATTTTATTTTATTTTTCCTTTAGTTTTTTTTATTGTGTAATTTCCAATCAAATTTTTATTATTATTTAATTAATTAAAAAAGTGAGCAAAATATTATAAAATTTTTCATTCAACATTTTATAAGCTGGGTGTTTATTTTTTGTTTTTTTTAATATTAATTTTTTATATTAATCTATATTAAATATTTTAAAAAATCCACACAGCATGGCTAATAAAATGAATTAAAGTTGTTATATTAACATTGTATTATATCATAAATAATTTTTACTACTTCTCAAATGCATTTTAGTTTTCATTGTTTTACCTCTAAACCAACAATTGGAATATTAAAATATAAACTAAGATTAAGTTAAACTAAATTCTGAATTTTTTTTTTTTTTTTAGAAAAATCACCATAATAAAATATTATTAAATATATTGATATATGTATATTTGTTTGAACATTTAAACATTTTGACATTTTATAAAATGTGAAGTGTACAGTAGGAGAGTACAGTGACAGAGAGAACTGTAACACCCAAATATACAGCAGCTGTACTGTAAATCGTTTCAGTAATGGAGGGCGTCTGACGCTTTAGTCAGAGTTTATACGGCACAGCAAGAGCTATTACGGCACACACTGGCCTCATACATCAACACAGCGCCACAGAATGAGGAAATATGAGGAGGGTGGAAAAAAAAAAAATGACTGTGCAAATTAATGAGCTTCCACTGTGACGATGAGAAACGAGGGCACTTTAGAGGGAGCGCTGCAGACAGTGAAAGTGAAAGTCTGGTCCTCGTAACAAGTGCTGTGAGAAATCACATGAACAGAAGTTAAAAACAGATCACGAGCAACAGAACAGGGTCGTGAGCATCTCCCACCTGCTGCGTTTAATTACCACAAATAAGCAATGGACATCAACATATCAGGTGACCCTGGTTTAAAAATGTTTAAAATGCCATTTACAATATTAAAAATGATACATAATTTGAGACGTCACAGACATTACATTTTGTTACAAGACAATTGTCATGGAGTGTACATATACACAATTAAATATTAAAGAATTGTTTAAATCAAAGCATTACTAAAATCACTATACCAACAAAATTTGTCCAGTGATTTTTTTATATTTTTAGACTTTTAGATATTTACAAAAAACGTTTAATGTAAAAAAAAAGGATTTTACGTTAGATTAAATAAAGTACAGTTAGTGTGCAACATTTTTAAATGTTTTTACATATTTAAATTAAATAAAAAAATATTTTGGTTATATAAAAGTCCAATTAAAAAGTGACATTTTACTATATTTATTTTTAATTCTGAAATACATTTTAAGTATTTCCTCCATTGTTTTATCTTAAAGTATGAAAAACAATTATAAAAATGTTTTAAGATTTTTATATATAATCTGCTGTATATATTAAATAAAATATTTTATAAATATTTAATATCGACCAAATATATAGTTTATTAGTATTTATATATTTTTTTTTTTGCCAAAAATCCTTAGGATTGTAAGTAAAAAACATGATCCACGAATCATCCATTTTATTACCTAAAATATATTAAAACTTAATTTTTGATTAGTAATATGCATTAATCTTCATTTGGACAACTTTAAAGGTAATTTTCTCAGCTTAATGTTATATATTAATAGTTTTATTACTTTATGAAAATAAATTAAATGGTGACATTTTAAACTATTTCCGAGTTATTTACAATTGTTAAACAAATTATTTCCTTTTGTGAAAGTCCAATTAAAATGTCAGTTATTTATAACAGATTTTTAAGTTCATTTTTAGCGTAGATTTTATTTTTAAAAATATGTATTTTATAATAGATTTTTTGCAAATAAGAAGATAAGACATACTGCTATTTTCTGTTTCTTGTAAGTGGTTCATCCGGGGTAGATGCATCTATCTCAACAAGCGTCTGGAAACCTTCATTATCCGGCTGATTAAGATCAAATGTGAATCTATGGGATGACCACGAGGAGCAAAATGTAAAGCTTAAACTTTAAAGTCTATTTAAAATACATTAAATACCCAAAACAACTCAATCTCTTACATTCTATCGATGTCTTTTGCCATAAAACTGTAAAAACAGCAACCGTTTTCTCTCTACATTATTTCTTAAAACAATCAAGACAAGCCAGAAATCCTGGAGGCCCTTCGTGAACATCATGTCATCACAAACGCACGCACACCTCGGAGTGAGACTTTCTCACGTCAGAGTAAAAATAAGTGTAAATCTCATTAACATCGGCTTCACAGAAAAACAAGACGGAGGTGATAATTGAAACAGGTTAAAAAAAAAGGGTGAAGAAACTAAGCAGGCACTGCCTTCTCTCATAACGTGCCACGCTACGGTTCAGTCCGCTCTCAAAACACTTGACTTTCAGCTCATTACATCAATAATTCACCCAAAATGAAAGTGCTGTCATCGTCTGCTCACCCTCATGTTCTTCGATAGAAAACTAAAGGAGATGTTCAATGAAACATATCAAACGCTGGAAATCAATGAGGACAGATAAAAACAGCATAATAAAAGCTGTGTTTATGACCGGAGCACTTCAGAAGACCTGCAATCAGTGTAATTATACTAGATTTTATTATGTAGTATTATTTTGAATTAACTTTTAGTTTTATATGTCCAGTTTTCTTCTAAATTGTGTTTCAAGCTTTACTTATTTGTGCTTTTGTGTCATACTGTACACTATGTGCTTTTATCATTTGTATTCGTTTTTGGGATTTATTTTAGAAAAAATTAAATATCAATTATCGATATACACACACTAAAACAGATTTTACATTTAAATTAATAATGTAATATATATATATATTTACAGTCACTTGTTTTATATGCCACTGCAATTAGATTTGGAGCAAAAAAATATATATATATTTTTTTTTATTTGCTCCAGACTTTTTAAGCGAAAAAAAGGATTTTACATTAGATTAAATAAAGTCCAGTTAGTGTGCAACTTTTTTAAATATTTAACAAATTTAAATTATTATTAAGATTTTAATTTAGATTTTTATATATAATATGCTATATATATATTAAATAAAATATTTAATTAATGAATATTTAATATAATTTATTATAGAAGATTTTGGTTATATCGCCTACCCCCTATATATATATTATTATTATTATTATTATTACTATTATTATAATCTCCAAAACTATAGACAATACTTCTAACAGCTTCACATATTTATACAATAATGATTATACTTTTTTTTAATATTTATAATTTATATACTTTTTAGTGCTGTCAAATGATTACAATTAATGGCATCCAAAAAAAAAAGATCATACTAATCAGATTTTTTTATTTATATTTATATGTATATGCATGCTTGTGTAAAAATATACACAGTACACACATATACATAATATAAACAATTTATATATATAAATAATAAAATGTTTATACTTTTGCATATTGAATATTTCCGTAAGTACAAGTTTTTGTTCAAATAAATTTTTTTTTTTTAAATAATTAATAATACGTTTTTAATTTAGTGAACAATAATACCTACAATACTGCACAGGCAAAGTCTCTTTTTGTCACTTTATCTCATCTTTGGAGGCTGAAAGGGAAACATCTTTTGTTTTTCTCAGAAGAACTGGTTTGAAGCGAACAGACCCTCCTGCAGCTCATCTTCATCAGATGCAAATACCTGCAGCACAAACGTTTCTTTTTTTCCGGAGGTTTATCTACAGCAGCGTTTAGTCTCTATCTGCAGAGATGGGAGAAACGGTGGAGGAAGTTGTTGACTTTGCTAGAGGACGCAGGAGAGAGGAGAGCAGGACGAGAGCGAGATAAAGACTAGAGATGTGTCTGACGGCGGTTTGAGGCCAATTATCAGGAGAGCAGCTCGGTCTGGACAGGAGAGGTGAGCTGTGAAGAAGAGCAGAGCTGGATGAACTCTGCCAAATCATCATCTTCCCAGCTCTTCATTAACTGCCAGCCTGTTAATTGCTTGTGGCTTTGTGTGAAAACATGGGGGTGTGTTGACTATTTAGTGGCTAACTATTTTCAAACACACACATAAATAGTAACACATTATCTGTTTACAGACGGACCGGGAATAGTAAGGCTTTCGGATGAATCTATTTAAAAAGGTCAAGAAAACATATGATTCTGGGGTTATATGACCTGCAAAATAAGTATTTATACACTATACATAAACAAATATAATGCACTTATATAATATTCATACATATTTATACATTTGTGCAAGTTGCAAGTGCATTGTTTCATCCTACTAGCAAAGAAAAGGCAAATAAAATAAAGAAATTATATTGTTCATCAGTGTACAGGTACAAAAACAAATACATACAATTTGAACGTAGATTATAAAATGCATATAATAATTTTTTTTATTTAATAAAAAGTATTTGAATAATATGGTATGGAAAAATAATATAGTACGGATAATAAAAAAAGTTTATAGTGTGATATCTGATTTATTATTTAAAATATAATTAAAAACTTAATATATATATATATATTAAAAAATATTTTTTATTTTAGATGTAAAAATAAATTGCATAAAGGCAATTTTATTTAATATATAAATAAATATTATATCATAAAAATATTTTTTTTCTAAATTACATATAGATTTTTAAAATAATAATTAATATAAATAATAATAATAATACTAATTCAACTGTTTTCATGCTACAAAAGATAAAATGAAAATAAAATCATTTACATTAAAGCATTTCTAATAACAGGTGGCATTAAAAAATAAAATAAATTTATATAATATTTTGACCATATTTTTCTGAGCTTCACTCAACTCATGTACCCACACATTAGCAGACTAATAGAAAATAATGAAGGCTTTTTGTGCCGAGTGACCCAGAAAAACTACCTTTTGACTTAATACCTTAATGATCTAATTTTTACATTTCTTTATACTCTCTATTAACCAACATTCAATCCACCCCAAAACCGAGCATGCAGTACATCAGCCAGCATGAATGTGATTTCTGTGTGAAGTTCAGACAAAGTGCTCTGTTTCTGACTCTGCAGGAAACGAAGAGAGAGAAAGAAATGACTTACTGTTCGTTGACGACAAAGATGCAGTTGTCTTGCGAAGGAACGCCTGTGACGGGATGCTTGCAGGTCACCTTTCGCTCATTGTGACTGAAGGAGAGAAAAGACACAGAAATGCTGGGAATTAGAGACATGTGAGACTGCTGTTCACACTCAGACACTCGAATAAGAGCTGTTCGATGATTGAAATGATTGAGTGAGCCATGGGTTTCACGTGCCGCCCCGCTGCTCAACATCACAACAACATAGTCACCAACATGATGCATGGAGCACTATTCGGAATATGCAGAATATTTTCTAGCTGTCACAAACAACACTGTTATCATGTGTGTATCTGGCTTCTATATTACAACAAGCCATATTCTACATTACAACTATACAGATTGCGTTAAAGCACTGAACAGTATCAAATAGAAGAATGGAGTGTCAATAATGTAAAATCACAATTAAACACTATGTTATTTTTCAGTAAAAAGCATTTCATAACTGAATCCAGAGGCATCATTGTCCAGCTCAGTTCAGTTTAAGTAGTATCTGAGTTGCTGGAAATAATAATATAAAATATATATATATATAAAATAAAAAATACATGCAATTTAAAACAATTTGACAAAAAAACTAACCATTAACCAACAAACAAAAAATGATTTGCAATATTTTTTTTTTTACATAAAATATATGAATATTAATATAATAGTATAGGAATAAATACATGTCTGAAATTTGTGAAATTAATAAATAAATAAATGTGTTAAAGTATAAAAAAATTTAATACATAAAAAAGTTATTAAATTATATAAAAAGGCAAAATCTTATACCAAAATAAATTATAGTAATAAAACAAAATTATATGAGTAAAAACTATAATTAGGCTAAAAATAAATACACACAATTCCAAAAAATATACATATATATTTATAACAACAAATATATAAAGAAATTATAATAACATAAAAAATAATAAACGATTAATTAATAATGATAATCACTTCACCCCAATAATCTTTAAAACAAACAAACTAGTAAATAATTAAAAAACACTATATAATGATTTATTAAAAACCAGTTATAATTGAACCACACACACTGGTTTGACTATGATGGTGTACCAGGCTGAGGTCAGCAGCTCCATCTAAACCAGTCAGAATCCATGTCAAACCAGCACTCGCTGTCAGAGACTGGTTTGATTCTGATTTCCCGACAGGACCGAGCCAAACATGATGTAACCCAGATGAAAACTCAACAGATGACATCTACCCAGCAGCGAACACACACACACACACACTCAGAGCTACACACCTTGAGCGAGGGGTGGTGCAGAATTTCAACATGTCTGTCTCTCTGTCTGTCTGTCAGTCTGTGAGAGTCTCCGGGGGCCGCCGGCGGCTCTCTGTCACCTCTCTCTCTCTCTCTCTCTCCTCCTGCTGTTTATCAGCGAGGCACACATTCAGTCAGTGCTGCTCTCAGCAGTCATACGCCCCGATCACAAGAGCATACGCCCTACCTCTCCGTCTCTGCTCTCCACCCTCTTCCTCTCTTCCATGAGCCGCCGATGTCTCAATGAACACAATTAGAGGCGTGAGAGGACAAAGAAGGCCCTTCACAGCAGATAATAGTCTCTCTCTCACATGGAGAGTCATGCTGGTCAGGACACATAACCCTCACACACATGCATTACAGCATGAAACTTTCCAGATCTATTCAGCATGAACTGATATGATGCATATTTATGATATGCCATTGAATATATCACATGCACAACTGTGATGTGTTAACTTTGTTGTACATGTATGCATATTTGTAAAACTAAAAATTATTTCTAATGTTACTAAATGATTTAACAAAGGCAGTATGAGTGTGTGTGATATTTAGCTCGTGATAATGTTTTTTTTTTGTATTTATATATTAAGAACTAAATAAGTAAAAAAAAATAAAAAATAAAAAAAATTATATATATATATATATATATATATATAAATTATTTAGAATATATATATATATATATATATATTATTTATTTATTCCCAGAATTGAAAAAAAAATATATATATATATATAAATTATTTAGAATATAAAAAATATTTATGTGTATATATATATTTATTTTTTTATCTGTCGTTTTATATATTAAAATCATTACTATTTTTGTATACAACTATATAAAGGATATAATTATATATTTACACACAGAAAAAATTATATCATTTTTAATATAATTACATAAATATTATATAATACAAATATATACATACGTTATAAATCTAATGTGTGTGTGTATGTATTTATAAACACACACACATAACACAATAGCATAATACTATAGCATAGTAATCTTGTTTTTTCCCCGTTTGTTTGTTTTATTGTTTTAGTAGCCTAGCATGACCTCATATAGTGTTTCCTAAAGCAGGATTATGTGTCTTCATGTTGTCATATGCTCTCTCTGCTGAAGATTGAAAATTTTCATCTAATCTCCTTTCTGAAAGCTTTTAACCCTGTGTTTGTCCTTAAACCTCACATAAGTGAACAGCGCAAGGTTTACATCGGCATATCGATTGTCCCTCGTTCACCTTGAGTCGAGATCCTTGGGTCTTCTGTAGCCTTTTGTGTTTCTCATCTCTATGTCTGTTCTTTTGTAACCTGCCGAGAGCGATATGATTGGCTCCATTGATTGATGACAAAACTCTGGATGCTGATACGATTTGGGGCGGCCGAGCTCGCGGTTTAGGCACTGTTTACTGGTTAATTTATAGTTGCCAAGGCAACACTCACCCTAGAAGGATGCTAATCACTTTACAAACCTGTTTTTCGATCCATCATTGCTCGGTTTTGTGTGGGCTAATGCCTCTGCTGTGGCATCTCATTTCAAAAACCAAAGTGACTACATTAAAAACTGTTTCAAAGAACCGATCTGCGAAAATAAACAAAATCTTTTAACTAATTCACTGAAGAGTTTTAAATCTGAAGCTGAACTTTAAAACCAGTTTATAGCATGCATTTTTGGGAAAAAAGTCTGAGTTGCAAATGCAAATTCATAATTGCACTGAACAAGATATAGAACCGTTGCAATGCGCTTTATTATTTTTCTCCCTGGCAGCAACCGGCTTCCATACAAACTTGCATAAAATGTGCAATCGGCAACATATTACCAGCGAGCTGTACAGTAGTTCTGCACACTCAGGAGAGCACTGTACATGTGACACGACATGCTAGATTATGTCACGTATAGAGCGCTGCGGGATGGATTCATGCATACATGCATGACTGCCAGCAGATCGCTTAAAAATAGCCCAGCGCCTCTCTCTGCCACTCAGCGGTGCGTTTGGGCGAGGAAGTCACACTTGACTTGTTTCTGTCACATCGGTGGAGCACCGAAGGGCTGCGTATGCTCTCCACCTCTGCCAGGCCTGCAGGGGCCGCAGATGAGCCGGAGAACAGGTGGACACGTCCAGATGTGGACACAGCATCCAAACTGCTGCAGGACGTCACAAACCTTAAACGCACTCGAAGGTAAGAACGAGAGAGATGAATGAGGAGCTGTCAAGACCGAACACATCTCCTCAACCTAACGGGCTCTGAAAGGCTTTTATAAGGTGTGTTAAACACAACATACATAGATTTTCTTGACATCAGGAGACATATAGTGCTCAGATGCGGTTAGAAATTACATACCACTGCAACTTAAGTGCTAAAAACTCATATGCACGTGATAAAAACACACACTCTACACGGTTTTTCAACTGTTTGTGAACATATTCAAGTTACAGATGCATATAAGCGGTTTGTCAATAATTATAAAAATGTATAAAAAAAATTGTCAATTAAGTATTGGGTATTTCGATTTACATGATAAATGAACACACATATATTACGTAAGCAAAAACTACATTTTTTATGTGCTTGTGCGTGTGTATTATATATATATATATTTTTTTTAATATATATATATATAGGCTGCATTTAAAGGATCTAAAAAACAAGGAAAAAAGTCATATTGTGAAATATGTTTTACCATTTAAAATAATGGGTTTTTATTTTAATAAACTAACTTTTTATTAAAATGTATTTCCGTGATGCAAAGCTGAATTTCCATCAGTCATGATCCTCCTGAAATCATTATAATATTCTGGTTTATTATTAGAATTATCAATGTTGGCAAAGCATGTTTTTGGAAACTGCAATGCTTTTTTTCAGGATTATCTGATGAATAAAAAGTTATTAAAAACAGCATTTATTAAAAACATATATATACAGTATTCTAACAATATAAATATTTGCCATCAGTTCTTAGCAATTTAACACATCCTAGCTGAATAGAAGCTTAATTTCTTTCAAATACAAAAGAACAAACATTTACTGACCCATATTGTTAAAAAGGATTTTTTTTTTTATAAATGCTCATCTTTTTTTTAATTTGATAAAAAATCAGTGTATTAGAATGATTTCTAAAGGATCATGTGACACTGAAGACTGGAGTAAATTCATGATGCTGGATGCGGAAAAATCTGATTTGCATCCCAGAAATAAAATACATTTTAATGTATATTAAAATAGAAAATAGTTATTTACAATATTAAATGTTTTCCTGCATTTTTGATCAAATAAATGCAGCTTTGAGGAACATAAGAAACATCTTTAAAAAATATTTAAAAATCTTACCGTTTACAAACTTTTGACTTGTAGTGTTTGTGTGTGTATATATATTATACACACATGTATTACCTACAAACGTGCAGGCATATGGTAATTAATGCCACATGAAATATATATATGTATATTAAAAGGTATATATCTATATAAATGGTTGGGCATATGCTCTTTAATTGTTATGTCACATGATTATTTCCCTTTAGATTGAACTCATCTGGGAGGAGCAGAAGCGTCTGCTTTGAACAGCCTGAATACAAAAGCAGTGAAGCCGGGCTTGTTTTGCACTCGTGCTCTTCAAAGAGACTGTAGGCTTGCAGGGTGTACTTCATTTGATTAATGGGGTAAAACTAGTAATATCAGTAATGGAGAACAGAGTGCTTGATGCCTCATTTTCTGCTGTGTCACTGTGAAAGCCTGCGGCAGCATCGGGAAAATTGCTGAAAATCACAAGTGCCTGTTTGAGCTTTCACAGAGATTTGCTTTGTGATGATTCGCCGAACGGGAAGCTCATGAAAGACAGATTTCTACGAATCGCCCGAGAGTCTGAAAACAACATAACGTCATTAAAGACGCTCTGCCGTAAATGCAAACACTGGAGTAATGAAATGATGGAACGGGCTGGTTATACTCACTGATTGCACACAGGTATACAGATAATACATTAAGAACAAGCACAGATTTAGTAGAAGTCTACGTTTTTCGAGGGAAATTCAGGAAACGGAAACAAAATCAACAAGTGTGTTCCACGGTTGCTTCACCCTCACTGCACACTGATGACAAACAAGCATATTACAAATCACACTAATTGGTTGTAAACACAATTTGTCAAAGCACAAGCCACGGGCTAACAGAGAGAGAAAGAGCGATTATGACAGGAAGGGATAATGATTTTAAAAGGGAAGCAGCATGTGCTGACAGCCAATATAAGAGGCAACTACTTAAAAACTACTTCCTATTGTGACTGCATGTCAAAGACACAAAAAAACAACAGCAATGCAAAAATCTGATCTGGATGCGTTCAAAACAACTCATTACTATACTTCTGGAAGTATGCATGCCGTACGCAAGTATGCAAACTCAATGTGGCACAATACTGAATTAAAAATCTAATTATTATTATTAAAAAACAATGTTAATAATCTCAAAATTAAATATTTTTCAGTTTTCATAAAGTATTGTTTTGGTAACATTGAAATACTATTTGTTTATCATTTTAATAAAGTGTTACCTTTATTTTTCCTGTTTTTTTATTTGTTAAACCAATTTTTTAAAATATGTTTAGTTTATTTAGTTTGATTAATTTTTGCATCCAAGTATTAAATTAACTAATACAATTTAACTAATAATAATAATTAGTAATACCAGTTAAATTTATTTTAGTAACATTAGTTCTTTGGTGGAAATAATATTAAATGCTAAATAATTATCTATATTAATATTAAATATTTTGTCGGTTAATGTATTTTTATGTAAAGTAATGTTTTGTTTCTTTGTTTTATTTTTAGTTAACAATAATAACCCTTTAATATAGTGAGGATATGGAGCTCATACTTGGATAATATATAGCATTTTTAATTAGAGGTCAAAATGTAGTGAACTAGATTGTAAAGAATACATTAGACTAAATGCAATACACAGCGTATGCTATTATTCTATTTCAAACACAACCATTATCTGCTTTATTGAGTAAAAAGGCATGATATTGTTTCCATCCAGCCATTAAATGTCCAAATAGTCCCAAACCCCTGAATACAAGGAGGGGATAATTGACGTGACCCAGTGGCTAAATTTAGCGTCACATTCATTGAAAGGTTATAAATAATGTTCAGTGTTCCTGTGGGCATTCAGAAGCTCGGGGGGAACATGAACAATGAAGCGTTTTCTCCCGGCGGGGCGTCTGCCATTCACACGTGCTCTCTGCGGCCCGCAGCCGACCTTTCTGAAAGGCCAGCATGCCCTCGCGCCCTAACATTACCCTCTCTGCTTTCCAGAACAACATCACCTTCAACCGCACATGCTGACGACCCAAAGACTGAACCGGAAGAGAGGTGATGCAACTTAAACGATCATGCATGCTGTTTAAAGTCCAAATACTAATTATTAGCTGCCAACCGATATATCGGCTGTTTTATTATTAGCATCGGCCGATATGCTTTTCTGTTTGACTGATAAGTGAAATGTTTAAATTAATTTTTTAATGCCAAAGTCAAGGTTGGCTATCCTAAAGGTTATCCTAAAAATTCTGTATAGATGTCAAAACGACATTTCTAGAAATATCTGAACTCATTTTCAATGTCAAAAGCGAGTTACTCGTAACAAACAGAAGTCAACACTGAATAAGTGTTCACGTCGGGTCCTGATCACACTGTCGGGGCTTATTCCTGCGATAACTACCTGTATATTATCCCGCTTATTACACGGCTACTTGCCAAATAATAAAAAAACTGAACATGAATATGAATTTGAAACATTTTATTGGCGTATTTGTTTTAAATTAACATTTTCATCCTTCCG
>JAUCMT010000087.1:724390-738396 GCA_032357475.1 Enteromius thamalakanensis
TATCTATCTATCTATCTATCTATCTATCTATAAATATATCTATCTATCTATCTATCTATCTATCTATCTATATATATATATACACACACACACACGCATACACACACACTTTAAACACACACTATAAATATATATTAAATAATATTTAATATAATAATATAATATAATATAATATACTATATATACACACAAACACACATTGTTGTCCTTGTTATACACACAATATTTTTCATATTTTTAATTTATAGTTGGATTTTCAACTTCGACTTTTAATACACTAAATTTATAGACAAAATAGTTGATTTAAGACATTGTAATTCTTAAAAAGAGATTTTAATTACATAATATATAATACATAATGTTTTAATTCTTTAATTAGAGAAATTAATTTCTTTACAGATGTCATTACAAATAAACATTAAATCTATTATTTACATTAGAAATCTGCAGAAATTCACTGATCTCCTTGTTTTTTTACTATTTATTGTAAGTGTACTAGCTTATTATAATTTTATAACATATGATGTATTTTGATTAGAACATAGATGGCTTAAAGTTATTAAATATAAATATATATATGTATGTATGTATATATATATGTATCTATATATATTTATTTGCAAACACATGTATATTCACACATACATAATTCATATTTTTTATTTAAATATATAAATTAATAATAATAATAATAATAATATTCAATTGATCTGAAAAACAAAAATAATTGCAGTGGATTCAATTTAACATAGCAATATAGTATTTTGCCGATCAAAAACAAAGCCATTTTGCCATTATGTGTTGCCATAGAAACAAACTCATTTCTGACTGAACTGAAGAGATCACCGTGAAATTTCAGAGCTGTCATCTCATAATTACGGTAATCCACACGACACTGCAGCGCTACTTAAAATAAATACATAAATAAACTGCTATTTTACAAACACAATTATCAGCCACTGCCATGTCACAAAAGTTAACCACAAACCCCAAAATCATCGGCATCTGAATCTGCAGCTGCCTAATCGTCATGGTTACCATTCACCTCACACACACACACAGCTGGGAGACTGAGATGGAGAGTAACAGGAGTCCAGACAGCCCACACACACTTACAGTAAAGCCGAATATTGTAATATTTACACCTTTAAAGACTTTCATGCCTTAAACTCCTGTTTGAACTGCAGACAGATTCTCCGGTGGCGTTCAGTCTCACACACACACACACACACACACACACACTCAAGCAGCCTCTATCAGCTCCCTGCAGATGATATTACACAACACACGGCCCGCGAGGAAGGACACTCTTCATCAGAGCAGCACCGATTCACCTCACATACACCCGGCCACAACTAACCTCTTGAGGTCACGACCTCTGCAAAACTCATCTGAGACCCACGCTGGGTTATTAGTTATGAGAAACTATAAATTACTCTACAAAAAAAGGATTAGCCCCCTTTTAATTAATCTTTTAGCAAATTAGCATTCACAACACAAAACTGATGAACTAAAGAGTGAAGGACACCAACGAATCATTCAGATTCAACTCATTTTAGAGCATTGAAAAATTTCTGGATAAGGATTTTTAACAATTCTGATTCACATAGATTCACTAATGAATCATATTCACTGGATAAAGATTTTAACCAGTGTTTAGATTCAGACTCAGACTGATTCGCTACTGAATCACTGAGATTCACTGAATAAAACCAACTCTGAGCAATGAATTTCTATTGTGAAATTTCTATTCTTTACTTATTAGTGAATAATGATTTAACAACCATTTTGTTTCAGATTAATTTGCTAATAAATCACTCAGATTCATTGGAGAAAGATTCTTAACCATTTACATTCAGACTGATTCGCTACTGAATCACTGAGATTCACTGAATAAAACCAACTCTGAGCAATAAATGCCCATTGTGATATTTCTAATCATTACTTATCAGTGAATAAGGATTTTACAACCATTTTGTTTCAGATTGATTGGCTCATGAATCATTTTAATTCACTAGACAAAGAATCTTAACCATTTAGATTCAGACTGATTCGCTACTGAATCACTGAGATTCACTGAATAAAACCAACTCTGATCAATGAATTGCTAGTGTGAAATGTCTATTCTTTACTGATTACTGGATAATGATTGAACAATCATTTTGATCCAGATTGATTCGATAATGAATCATTCAGATTTAAATATGCTCGCATTTTGATTCAAACAGAGTCATTAAGAATCATTCACTATTCAATTGCTTTGAACCATTTAGGTTCAGACTGATGAACTAATGAATCAATCCCAAGTTCTTGAATTGTGTTGTGACGTTATGAATCATTCAGCTTTAACGAAAAGAATCATCTCAAAAGAACAGATTCACTAAAAAGAAATGACTCAAAAGAACAACTCACTCACAAAATGGCTTGCAGGCTTGTTTTACAGTATGATATCTAAGTCTGATGAAATATTTCAGAGAAACCAGAAAGCTGACTATAAAAAATAAAAACAAAGTCTATTTCACCAAAGAAATTTCCATGCATGGAAATCACCACCATAATTCTAGGTTTTCTCTGACTGTGGCGAGTTTGTTTAAATATAGAGGTCTTAAATATACAGCACCAAACTAGCATGATTAAATCCAAAGACCAGTGAGAGAATGGAAAAATGATCACGTAAAAACTACATTAAGACTCAACTAATTTAACAAGCACACTTAAAAGAAACAGTTCGCCCAAAAATGGAAATCTTATCACATTTAAATTCACTCTTTTCTTCCAAATATCATTTTGTATCAGTTTTCAAACAGCAGAACTTGGTCCTATCATCTCTATATATCTGATCTAAATAGAAATCTCAGCCATTCAAACCCTGTAATAAAGCAACAGTTGAAGCTGTTACTACCCACAAAACACGTCAACAAATCCCTGTCCAGCCGTTTTAGCTGCCAGACGCTCAGATCTCATAAAACCAAGGTGTTATGACACAAACATACACACAACATCCGGATGTGCTCTCAAACACAATCCTAATGACCCAAAGCCTCTGCTGAAGAGCATATGAACACATCTGTGTGCTGAATCTACATATCCCAGAGCAGTAAACACCCATCATTCACACGCATGCATTAAACAACAGATCGAGAGTCTTACCTGCTCGGGTGACGACGCGGTCGAGGTGGACATGAAAAAGAGAGAAACAGAGAGAGCAAACGTTTGGTTAGTGCATGAGTCCTGAGAGGAAGGACATCTCATCAGCTCAACACTGCCCTCATCTGGACACATGCAGAGCTCACTGCAGTCATGTGACAGTACCCAAACTAAACAATTACCGCCATCATATTTAGGTGCAGTTATAAGGTGTTTTTTTCTGGTTGTGGGTCAATGCAACAATGCAATGTTTTTTAAAGAAATAAATGCATGGAAACTCCAAAAGAAAATGTCATTTTAAACCACAAAAGCAAAACGCATCCAGACAAACGGATACGGTCAGAAAGACAGACAGACGATTCGATGGAATAACAGACATATTGCATTACATTATTAAATGCAGTTTTAATTGTAATGCATTCTGAAAAATTAAGCAAATCTATATGATTTTGCACTTTTTCATATTTCATTCACTGATTTTGCAGCAAATTAAATTCCAAATGGGTTTAAACAAGGCAAAGCAAACAATGCATTTTGAATTGATGGTAATGGTAGTAGAATTAAAGTGAATTAAAATAGGAAGAAACTCAGACCTTACATCATAACACATAAATACAAACAGTTTATCATTCAAAGTACATTAAACATTTATATTAAAATAAATAAATATTATATTTGTATAATATATATTTTTTTTAAAACTACATTACATATAAATTTAAACAATATTATAATGGTTAATATAAAAATATATATGTACATTAAACATATTAAACAAACATGTTTTTGAAATAATAATATTGTAGTTTTATAATACATTAATATTTATTATTATTATTATATAGTTTTATAATACATTAATATTTATTATTATTATTATTATATATTTTTATAATTCAAAATAATTAATACAATTCACCCAGACAAACTCTGAATGCTATTCTAATAAATACAGATGTTAACTGCATAAATACAGTTTTACCTGTAATGCATTATTGGGAAAGAAGTACCTACATCTGCACTTTATTATTTTGATTTTTAATTCAATTCAATTATGAAGAGCTTTAAATATGGTAAAACAGAGCTGCATTTAGAAAATTGGCTAAACAAAGTAATACAGCTATATATATATATATATATATATAATCGTATTTAATAAACGATGAAGGATGAGGGATTAGTAGAGTATGGTACTGTCTTGTTGGTCTGTTTTTGTTTTTGCCGAAGGGATTAGAAGCCCTAAATGATGAGGAGATAAATGATGCCCTCTGCTGGTCAACTGCTGCTAACAGACACAGATCTGACAGCAGTAAGTGTCATACATTTCGCAATCCGTTCAAATCAACATTTACTGTCAAAAACACATTCACTGATATTTATCCGTGCAGCATTAACTGTACAAACAGGCACAACTGTTCTTCTATGATTCATTTCTTTATAATAAATGGAAAACAATTTTTTTTCTTCCTGATAGAAATACAGTTGAAGTGATGGCTGACTCATTAAGAGTAGGAAATCATCAGAAATGTTAATGTGTAGTGATTTTCTGAGCCGAACAGGTGGAGTGGGACCTGTTCAGTCACAGCAGTGTAAAATCTGCTTAAAAGAGCCAACGTGCTCCTCCACAGCTCACAGCACTTCTGCCAGTGATTAGTAAGACCCTCCTCCTGTGATTTATGAATCACATTCACCAGTGTCCACACAGCTTCACTGAATCGATTCAAACGAATCATTGGGGGAGATTGAATCGTTGCATCTGTCAGCTGTACATAACACACAGACACACTCCTGTCAGAAACACAACACTCCTCCGCAGACCCTGATGACACACACGTTTCCCATCACACCCTGCAGACTGCGGAGAGAACAGCTGCTCAGGACAACGGCGGAATCTGCCAAACTAATCAAGCTAAATGAGCTGTGCACTCGCAACACACAGCAGTGCATGCAGGGAAAAGAAACACCACAGAGACACATCCACACACACTTATTATTTACTGGTAAAAAAAAAAAAAAAAACACTATGAAAAACATTTTTACTTTAATATATAGAAAAATATAATTTAAACAGCAATAAATATAATTATTAAAAATATATAAACTAACTACTAATACAAACATATATATATATATATATATATATATATACATCTGACAAACAACAACAAAAATAATAATTATTATTATTATAAATAATATTTGTTACTGTGTAACAGTAAAACAACTAAAACTAATATATATGTAGTAATAACAATATTCTATGTAGTAATAAATATATCAAAACATTTTGTATTTATAAAAAAAACAATAAAAAATTATATTATATTTATAACATTTTAGAATTTAAAAAGAACATGTTTATTTTACATTTAAAATTAACATTATATTAGCATATATTAGCTGTACTGTGACATCTCAGCATGCTTTGGAGTCTGTTATTAATTTGTCATTGTTTTATATAGTTCTGGATACTGCTTTACATGTAGGCTATTTTTAAAGCGTTGCTCTTTCTTCAGGGGAAAAACGTGTGTGTGACGCTTCATCAGTGCCCCTTTAATCAGCCCCAGCAAGGGCAAATCTATCTTTAGCTTCCCACAACCCATACATCACGCTTTCTGATCTGAGCGTACAATCACTTCATACATTCAAAACCAAGCCACACTCAATACATACTGTGAGGACAACACTTCCTCAGAATAACATACAATGTGCGCAATAAGAGAAAGAAGCAAGCATTAACCACCTAAACTGGGTATTTTTAAATGAGTCTGCTGTGAATCGCAAGTCATTTCCTGACTCTTCAGTCTGTCTCAGAAGATTTACATGAATGTGTGTTTGCTGCAGGCTGTATTTCAGGGAGCCCTGGGCAGTTGTAAGAAGAAAAACGAGGCCTATTTGTAAGACCTCTCGTCTCGGACAGTTTACTGATTCCAGATTAGCTGAAATTAATAAACACGTCAATGATTCAGACTTGCAGAGAACTAGACTGTATTTTAAGGCATCTGATAAGAGCATCTCAGATCAGTTTCAGATACAGATTCAGCTGCTAATTTAATAAAACAGATGCTTACTGTATTTCAGTACCACTTGCTATTATATTTTCATAAAACCAAGCTATAGCTTAATTCAGTTGTTATTGTTAAACAGCATTTAAGAATAAAACGAATTAATTCATTCATTTTTAATTTACAATGATTTTTTTCATATATTTATATTTATATTATTTATTTATTTATAATTAAATTTGTTGTATTTAAAACTGAGTAACTATTTTATTTATTGTTATTAATTTATTTATTTTACTTTGTTATGAATTACATTTTAATTTATTACATATGCGTATATATATATATATATAGTTTTTTTTTTTTTTTTTAACACAATTTTTTAATGGTTTAATTTCAGTTAATGATGATGCAAGGCAGCTCACAAAGGTTTGGAACAGAGTTTCTGTCACATTGTAAAAAAATTAAATAAATTAAAATCCCAAAACTGCAGCAGTAACATATCTATCACTTCTTTTAACACCATGTGACCGAAAACAAACTAGTTGCATTGCAACACATCACATACTCAGTTTCACCCTCTCTGTCACGGTTGCATAACACAGTTTGCAGCAGATGAATGTACGTGTGAGTGTATAAGAAGCGGGACATGTTTCATTCCTGCGGCGGTGACACTACAGCTCTCAGACGCCGAGGGAGGTCAGTGCCGGGCGACGGGGTTAATATCAGCTCAGAGCTACCAAAGGCTGAACCATCCAGCTCATTTGCTCCATTGTGTGCGGATCTGAGGACTGCACGTCTTGTGAAACGTGGGCAAATTCCTGGAAAACCTACTGCACAAAACAAATATTAATAACCATAACGCTGTGTGTAATTGTTCCCATTCTTGGTTCTGAGATGCTGAAAGAAATCATGTCATTTCATAACTGATTCAATCTTTCATCCGACTGTTTTAACCGAGCGGTTACGGGAAATTGGAGCCGACTGTGGGTTCGCAGTAACAGCCGCTCGGTTATTACGACGATAAAGTAGCTTAATCATAACACAGGGTGTCATTATTATCAGATTATGATTAGAGTATAATAAACTCTGATGACCATCCCCGCGGAAAGCTAAAATGATTATGTTGCATAAATATGACTAATGTGAATCTGTTTATGCAATTTATCAGATGATTTTATCTTGAACGTCTCTAATGTCACTTAAATGAGCATTCAGAGATGTTTAATGCACAAAACAGACTCGCAAAATAGCCAGGCCTGAGTTAGACCTAAACCTGCTCCAAACTCAGACTCCGCTTTATTATTTCAATGATTAGGGGAGAAAAGTAGTCAAATAAATAAAAATAAAAATATAAAAAATGCAATGAATAAATATTCAAGAAAGAAAAAAATTTAAATGAAGTAAAAAATAAAATAGAAATAATATAAATATAATAAAGAATAAAAACAGTTCTATAAAATAAAAATAAAACTTCTAAAATAAAAAATGGATTAAAATAAATAAAAAATTATAATTAATTAAAATAAAAATCAATAATTAATAAATGAAGAAAATAAAATTAAGCAAAATAAAATATAAGGAATATAAATAAAAAATTTAGTATATACAGTCAAATAAAAATAAACGTAAAATACTTAAAGATAATAAATAAAAAAATAAAACTTACAGAACTTAAATAACAAAACTAAAATAAATGCAAATCAAATAATAGCAACAGCTGGAGAAAAAGCAGCAGAATAAGAAAGTGGCTTGCAAACATGCACATGTAGACTAAACATTACTCTCCACTGTGTTGTTTACACGGTGTAGAGCTCTTCCCTCATACACAAGTGTTGACTAGTTAACAGTGTGTACATGTGGGTGTGGATCGACCAAGCGCTCTGGGATTACAAACTTGGCTGGCGTGTTGAAAAACACCACGGTATGCTCTTCAGCTCAAACACGTGGAGAGTAAAACACTGGCCTTTAGATAAACTGATCTAAAACAACTTACTACAAAGTTACTCTGAATCACTAGTCATTTAACTGACAAACACACTCATGGTTCACTTAAGCTCAGTAACAAACGTCTACTGTAAGAACGTGAAATCAACAGAACGGCATACATTTTAAATTAAATAGTAAGTTTATCTAATATTATTAAAACTCTTATTTACCAGCCACACTGCATGAACGTTTTGACTTATACTGTACATCAGACCTAAAGCATTTGCTTCAGCCGTCTGCTGTAAGTAGAGATGTGTGCTTCAGCCGGCCCTTCAGAGGAACAAATAATGTCTTCACCTCTCCTCAGGCTGTTATGTAAGACAGAGATCGCGAGTGTCGACTTCTCCTTCCATCATCAACGTGTCCTGTCCCACAGCCGCACAAATTAGCATCGCGTTATTAATCGTGGCGCAGAGACAGCGAGATGGATGGAAATACACCTGTTTCGAGATCGAGCAGTGGTACGGAAATGCACTCATAAAGAGACCAATGAAATATCTCAAATGTAGGTCTGGGCAATATATCGTCTGTAAAACCAGTTCTAGTATTCACGGTAAATCTCCATCGGCTGTTTTCAAATGCAGCGGCAGTAAATACACAAATCAACACTGACAGCAACAAAAGCAGCAGACGTGCTGAACGAAAACGCTGATTCGCTCTCTGTCAGTAGGTGGCGCAATGTTTCCCCCAGTAAATACACAAGTCTAGCACATCAGAAACCGAGCGACAACACGGTGCAGAAGTGAACATGGTGGAAGGTTGTTTAGCATGCTATCACAAACACAGAAAGTGAACACACATGCTAGCGTTTGGACTGTGTGTCTGGTGCTCAGCCTGTTCCTCCATGAATAAGACATGGAGACTAATGTTCTCACATTCAGTCCTGCCAGAGCAGACTCGCTCTCTAATGACTCATCTATATCAGATTCATGTACGTCTGTCCCTGTACTCACGCTAAACTGCTACAACTCAACAAACATGGGGTTTTAACGGTGATTAATAGCACTCGTCACGCTAATATCTAGGTGAACAATGGCTGATACAGATTAATGGTAGCAAGTACCATTATACACAACTTACTGTTTCTTCACTTACAGTAATAATTTGTTCATTTAAATTGCTAAGCATGCATTATCGGCACTAAACCAAGCTGTTAATCAAGTCGTTTCGGTGAAACCTGAGAGCAAACAGAAGGGGCGCCGGTCAAAAGAGTCATTCACAACCATCAACTGCCATTGCAAATGCTGATTATTTGGGTTGTATGTTTATTTATCGTCTGAAAAATTATGCAAATTAAAAAAAAAGGAAGCAACAGCTGATGCAAGACGCGCAAGAAGCAAAGTAAGCCAGAAGCAGCCGTCTGGAGAAACAACAACTGCTTCGACCCTTTACAGCATCTCTGAACCGAGTTGAGCAACAACCATCTCGCTCTGTTCTCAGAGAGGTAAAGAATGCAGAGCGCTCGTCTAATTTAACACACGGGATATATATATATATATATATAGACGAGCACGTCTCTCCTTCCAGTGAGATTCCTCAAGCTAGGAAAGCCTGCAGGACACGTACACACAATAACTCACGCAAACACTCATAAACGTGTCTAGACGCATTCTGAAAGAGTTGTGAAGGTGGCGAGCAGGTTGAGCGAGTGCGAAGCATTGACAAACACACTCTCGGGTAACTACAGGACAGAAAAATCCACGTAAACAACAGGACGAAAGAGCAGGGATTAAAGCTAGGGCTCCCTCATGCTCTCCAGCACCACCACAACAATGAACATGTTTCTATGACACAGCAGTGCTGACAAATCCACTTTTGAAAAGCCAGAGCCGAGCCGGCCACAGTCACCCCACCGCCCTTCAGAAATATGTGCACGCGCGCAGCTGGAAACATGACAACGGCTCTCAAACTAACAGCCAATCGCACAGAGGTGGCGAAGCATGCTACATGTGTGGGTGGGGTGAAAGCACTCGATGCAAACAATAAATATACACACATGCAGGAGCACTGCAAGGGACGCTGGGACCAAAACATTAGTAGAATTTACATTGAGTGAGTGGAGGAAGTACATAACTGGAGAAATGATGCATGGATGCCTCAGACTGTATCTGGACACTTAAGACACAATTAAAGTGTTTGAAGGTCAATGCATAATATAAAATAATAATTGCATATTAATGCATGCTTTTTCATGCATTAAATCATTAAATATATATATAAGTTGTAATAAGATTTTTTTTATGTATTTGAAAATAATGCATTTTATATCTTTATTACCACTTGGATGAACCTTGCTGTATCAATAATTAAGCATTATTTCTTTGCAAAAGAAAGTGTGTATATATGATGGTAAAACATCATTTTAGACGACAGCCTACTTTGCAAAGCCTAGAAGTCATTCTGTAACTTTTTATATTTTATATATGTTTTGAGACGTTAGGTGCGACTTGCACAGCCAAATACTTTTTAGGACTATAAATAATCCAATAAGAATAATAATGATGAAAGTTGCTTTTCAAACGAGGCAAGAAGAAACATAATCTCCCGGGTGGATGTTTCAAAGAACAAACACATGCTCAAAGCAACTACCAATTTGAGCAGATCCACGGCGCGTTCGTGTCGGAAAAACTGAATTTACACACATTAACATTACCCCGAAAAAATTACAGCTGCCAGTCGGAAACATTTTAATTATGACAGAAACTATTTACTCTGGTTGCATTCTGTGTATACAGAGATAAAGCTTGATGGAAATGACCTCTCGCTAAGCGTTAAGCCTAACTGTGCCGATCGGAATTACAGACAGTTAGCACTTGGAAAAAAAGAAGAGGTAAACGACTGTCGCAGGCGTTCAAGGACAACGGCGTGTGAAAGCAAGAGATGACATGAAATAAACATTTTCTTCCTCTGCTGCACACACACACACACACACACACACAGGTCTGCTAAAGCGGAAGCAGCGCTGAATATTAAACAGCTCGTGAGGGAGGCCGTGATCACTCCTTCAGCAGTATGAATGGAGAACTATTAGCCTAATGAGGGTTAAGAGGACATATTTACACTTTAAAGCATCTTATTTTTCCCCTGTAGTCCATTTAGAAGGTTAGTCAAGACTTCACGCCCCAAAAAAACAATCGTAATTGAGTTTTCCTGACCCTCATAATTACACAGACTGTCTTTGCCAGCATACCTTAAGGATATTTATATATAACTGAGTGGAATAGCTTTTAAAATTTATATTTTAATATTAATATTTCACATATTTTGACATTTAAGTATTTATTTGGTATTTATTATATATTTCCCCCCAATCAGATTAGCTATAATTTCAACAACAAAAGGTCATTAAAATTTTGATTTATTAAAAAAAAAAAAAAAAAAATTTAGATTGATAATATTAGCCAGAAGCTATCATAAAACCCTATTAAAAAAATAATAAAGACATGTTTAATTTTAAACAAAAATTCATTAAAGTCAATTACATTCAAAATATTTAATGCAAGAAGCAAAAGCCTTCATTTTATATTCATCAAACTGAATATGACACAAAGCATTAAACTTTTAATGTGAACAAAACCACCAAATCAAACTTTTGAATCAATTTGCTCGATTTACAAAACTGAATCAAGACATTTAGAAGAACCCTAATTTTATACTAACACAATAACTCTGTACATAACTCCCCCAGCTCTGCTCAGAGGGAATTCCAAAGAGACTGAGCACTGAATAACCTAAAAAAATGTTTTTCTTTATGATACAGTTACTTTGGTGAAACAAAAAGGGCCCCGTGAGCCAATGGGACTCCTGCAACACATGGGCACAGAGGAGGGCAGCTGGGCCGCTCTGGCCGAGGCCCGCGGGCCCCTGAAGGGTCCGATCTATGGCCTGTGACTGAAGCGTCTCTCATGTACAGTGTTCCCTCCAGCCATGTCCATCTGTTGCTGTAGGGAGCGTGAGGTCTGTGTGATCTGCTGCTGGGAACAGCCTTCTGCTAACGCCTGTGACCACTGTCTCTAGATTTCACCGAACATACTCCTTTGGGTAGTGTTCCTCGGCTGCCTTTATGATTTAAAAAATATATGCATGCACAATGTATTGTATTTAAACATTTTTAGTGCAAGCAGCTTGATAAGTTTTTTTTTTAATTATTATTTAAATAGGACTGACTACAATTGCAGGCAAAAGGCAATTAGATGAAAAAAAAAAAAATATATATATATATATATATATATTTTTTTTTTTTTTTACATAATATATCTGTGAGTATTTTTATTTAATATATATATATAAAGATATACTGTATGTGTGTGTATGAGAAAATACAGTATATGCATGTACACACAAACACACACATATATATTTGTTTATAATTTATTTATATTATATGATCTCATAAGGTTCAGTCATATTTTTGTGCATATAAATCTTTATTTACAAATTCATATAATAATGCATGAAGTTTTTTGGAATATTTAATTATATTTTGTGATATTGTGTATAAAATATATCTCAATTATAAACCAAATTATACATTTAGCAAGCACTACTAAAAACCTAAATAAAGAATTGTTTATAAATAATACTAATTATGTTATTATTGTAATGTATGCAATTAATTTCAGAAATAAAAATATAAATTACATAGTATTTAATATAAACAGAGACTTGAATGAAGATTTCTGAAAAAAATATAATAAAATATGAATGAATATTAATAAATTTACTATAAAAAGGGCAGTTTAAATGTTTACTAAGCCAACAAAATGAATCAAACTTAGAGAGTCAAGACAAGAAGAAATCTTAATAAAAACCTAATGTTCAAGTGCAATAAAATCATTGCAATTTAATTGCAGCGTACACAATTAGCATTCTCTGATGCGATGTAGGCATTCTCATAATTTGGATTTGCCAGCGTGATGGGGCAGGGAAGCAGAACCGGCTCGTTTTGCTGCTGTGCAAACTCTTTATTTTTGCCAAAGTCATTTGCATTAGCTGTGGAAAGCATTAATCTCTTTAGCCTTCAAAGGCCGGATCCAGGTCCCAGACCTCCCCAGTGCTGTTCCACTGATGCTGCCCGTCGCTCTGCTCCCAATGTAATGTGAAATCCTAAAAAACCCTCTATTTTCTCTTTTAATGCCGTTTTTCTCTCAGGGACTGGCAGGACGCCCACACACACTCAAAAGACAACACAAACCTACATAAACCTCAACGAGACTCAGAGGCACGCCGCTGAATATGCATGCTATCAGTGAACTCACGTAAAACTCTGCAGATAATTGAGTGACAATCTGTTGTGACAGAACGTGTCTTTCGCTAAACAGTCAAACCTGAAGAGACACCATGATGAGCGGTTTCATGAAGAGCCGCTGAAGTGCTCACACCCGCGCTAATGTAACTTCTCTAGCATTCAAATATCATATGTGTTTATATATGTATTTTGGTACGCAGAGAAGTTTTGAGATTTGCATCCAGAAATATCACCAGTGTCAGGAGGAACTATCTAAAAGCTGTCTTTCGGTAGCATGAACGTAACTCGGCTTTTCAAAACAGTGTCAGCTCAGCATCAGGTATTTATTTATAGGCATTTATATAGAGAAAAACACACAGACTCAACTCATGAAGATATTGTTGTTGTTTTTTATTTCGGTCTATGACTACTTTAAACTGTGTCATTTTTTTTTTACATTTTTATATTTTACCTTTTTTATTATGCAAATTATATATATATATATATATATATATATATATATATATATATATGCGCTACTTTATAACAGTGTAGTATATTCTTTTTTATTACACGGCTCTCTGGAATGCTTGATTCTGATTGGTCAGTTGAGACATTTGCAGGTTCGTTCTTTTCGA
>JAUCMT010000087.1:742719-764587 GCA_032357475.1 Enteromius thamalakanensis
CTAGATTGCACTGTATACTGTATCTCAGTTGAGAAATACAGATTTCAGCATTATTAGTAATCTGTGTGTGCATTTTCCTTCATAACAAGCAAGCTGAGTCAAACCACATATACTGTATATCGTATCGCAAATCACAATTTTGACCTTAATAATCGCAATGTGACGTTTTTCCCAAATTGTGCTGCCCTAATACATACAAAATATCTAATACTGGCGAATAACTGACACGTTAACTACACAATGTGCAAATCTACAACAGAAATAAGTATTTCAGCCTTTACTACTCACAACAACCCTCTAAACATTCTGATATCGGTCAATATAAAACATACAAAGTCTATAATATAAGAAAATAACCTATATGTTAATGTGCAACAGAAATCATCATTTTTGACTTGATTACTGACAACAGAAGTATGTTCACAGTGACCAAAATAATTGCTAATTCTCACTAACATCTCATCCAGTCAAGCTATAACTTGCAGTTTACTCGAATACACTTTGAACAAGTTTGAACAAAAGTAATGGCACCTTTGAGCCACTGGGTAGGTAGAGTAAGTCATTTGTCATTTAGAAGACACTTTTATCCAAAGAGCAACCTGGGGTTAAACGACTCCGGCATGGAGGTTTCAAATGATAAAACGAACGAAGACAAAAAGTACTAGAACACTTTATACTCATTAAACATTAGTGAGGGTACTGACTTCTGAACATTGAATGCAATGACATTCGGACTCTTTAAAGTGGCACTTTCCAGGGCCACAGCTATGAATAAAGAAGCATGTGCCGCCAAACAGAAGATGAAATCTCAAATTAAGCTGGCCAGTAAGGGGTACAAAGGAGCTGAAGCAGCATCTCTTCCAACGTGAATGTCTTTTTCCCATACAGAAGGGTGCAACTGCAGGGGTCAAAGCAATTACTGTAAGTACAGGAGGAGGAGGGACGGCAAAAACCAGGCACTCGTGCATGTCCTCGTAATTTAGCAGCTAACACTTTCCCTGCCCTGGTCCACCCGGGCCGCTGCTATTCTATTAGCGTGGCAGGATAAGGAGGACGAGCTCATCAATCCCAGGACTTTAATTGAGCTGCTTTCTCAAGCTCCTCTCGGGCAGAATAATTAAAAGACAGGCAACAAATAACAGCGAGAGGTCCTGGGCAAGAGAGACGGGTGAAGACGACAAAAAAGCCCAGATGAAGGTGATGGATCGGGCCGGCTGAGTGCTGGGATGCGAGGTCATAAATAAGGAGCACTACTGGGCCGCGCTGATTAGAAAGCCAGATTCCCAGACTGCGTCGATCGGGGAAAATGGAAAAGCGTCTGGGTCCGAGGAGCCACTGGAGAAGAGGAATGGCTGGATATAGCTCGCAGGAATTTAAATGACGGAGCCGCACGCTTCTGTCAGTCTGCCCGAGACGCCAATCCGCCGAGACCCGCACACAAGCACAATCACATCAGAGCGTCTGAGAGCAGAGAGAGACTTATTTTGACGTGAATCAGATTCAAGCTCCGCACAAGCTTTATAATTCTCCACTGCCAGAGTCACGCCATTCGGGCATCACAGCTAGATGTGCAGCGCAAACTAATGAGGGGATAAAAGCTGGATGCATGAGGGAAGGCAGACGCTGAGCAAGGTGTACCTCCGCTGGTTTTCCAGCCATCGTCTCCCGCCTGTCGCCATTTCTAGGGATTTTCCAAATTGTCATCATGCAGACAGCAGAAAACACTTTAGGTTTCAATCAGTGTATTTTATGCACAAGCTGCATGGGAATATGGGCAATTAGGATTTAGCAAGCTTTCACGTTAACATTGTTGTTTATGATATACAGAATGTGTAGAAAATATGTTTATGTTATAGTTAAGTTTATATTTCTATTAATAATAAGTGTGTGTATGTATATGCATTTTTCATTTATATAAAATTAATTAATTATAAGTAAATTAAACTAAAAATATTAAATATTTATAAAATGTAAATACATTTATCTAATTTCTATTTTATTTACATATCATATAATGTTTTTATTAATTAGTAACATCAAATTTTAAAAAAAGTTTTTACTGGCAATTTTGTTTGCACGCTTTAAAACCCAAAATAACTTGCTGCAAAAACAAACCAAATCTCACATCTGCTTCAGCCCTGCCTAGAACTTCATTTCCGTTTCTATTTTGCACTGAAAAGTCTTGAACATGTTATATGGACATGCTGCTTTATTCACAAACAAATCTTTCACAACGGAAAGCATAGCCATCATAGTCAAATCGCACAATTAAAGCAAGGCCTCATTTGCACTCCTTTGAAGTGGCCAGTCCACAGCAGACTTTCTTCCGGCTCCTCTTGCATCAGCGCACTCTCTCTGTGTGTCAGCCCTTTCTGTGCAGTCGAGGGTGGGGCTGGACGCTGTAATCATGAACATTTGTGCATGGCTTGCTTTTTCCTGTAATTTCCCTCCAGCAATCCAGGCCTGGTGCGGTCAGACAGACAGCGGAAGAACGTGACTGACTCAGAAAACAAAAGAGACCCCCAACACTCACGCTGGAGCTGCGCAATTAATCAAATTAATCACGCTATGGCCTTGTGCAATTACTAAACCACAAAGTCTGCATGCTTCAAACTGATGGGAAGGAGCTTCACTCCATCTCTAGTCTATTATACACACTTCCCAGTGTGTGTGAGACTCACAATACACAGTTTTCATACTTTAAGGGTCTCGAAGCGCTTTTATATTATGCAAACACTCCACGTGAACTCCATCTAAGGAAGTGATCTGTCTATGGTGTGCTCTTCTCATTATCAATGCAAAACACTCCAGGTTGACTTTACAACATTCACGCAATCCAAACATTTTGGCAGCAACTAAACAAATCTAACTAATGACTAGTTGGCACAAAGACAACTTCACACAGATGTCTTCCTTCAGTTTGCTGCCAAAATAAAGGCTCAAGCGGCAGTAAAAGTGAAGACGTTTCACATAAAAATAGTACTATATAAAATATAGTAACATGGAGAAAGATAAATGTTGTATGATAAAATAAAAGTTTATTATAATAATTATTATTATTATTATTATTTGCATCAATATAACAAATATCAATATTATTTTTTTAATATAAAACTAAAATACTGCACAAATATATATATATATAAAATATATATATATATACAAAATTTGCAATTACATACAGAAATATTTAGCTATAGCTATATATACAAAATCATTAATATTAAATAATGATTACTGTAATACAATTATATTATATTATTTTAGAATTAACATAACATCAATAAAATAAAAATTAAATATATTATTGTTATACATTATTACAACAAAATAAAACCTATAATTATAATTTTTTACTATATTTATTATTATGCAGATACATTGCTATATATACAGTTAAAATAATAAACATTATGAATTGCTAAATATATTATTGTAGTAAAATAGTATATTAAATAATATTATATGATAAAAAAAAAATAATAATATTTATTTATTTATTTTAAGAAGTGTCTCTTCCTACAACCAGTTTGGGATTACTGGGAACAGAATCACAGACCACAGAGACCAGCTCGTTTCCCAGCACACACACACATGGCTGAGTTCAGTTCGGCCCCTCTGTGAAATCCCTCAGGAAACACACAACCAAAGGTGTGTTCACATGCACTCACACACATGGTTCCCACACTGCTGACGGCGGCAGCCCTCCTCCACAGATTTACACAATTTAGTACAAGTAGTGCAGGAGTGCTTCTCTTGAGAGTGGAGATAAGAGACAACAAACCGGCCAGGCACGGGAACTCCCAAACCGCTTCTACATGTGTATGAGAGAAACTAGAGTCACATGAACGCTTGATGAGTGTCTGCGGAGGTGATCGAGGGTACTGGGATTTCTACTGCATTCTCTTCACTGGGTCAGAGCAAGGACTTTGGATAAAAAAAAATATTCAATAAAATAAAAATATTAGTATTATTATTATTTATATACAATATAATTATTGCTGTCGTTATTAAAGTAAGCTGAAAGAAATCAAAATATGGAATATTTAATAAATATTGCTATCTTTATTGGTTTGAAAAAAATTATTAAATTAATAAAAATACATGAAACACAAAACAAGTGCCAAAACCATCTATCACATGTGTACATATAATTATAAAATAATATAATATTTTAATTTATTTTTCTAATCATTTTCTTATAGTTCTTTTTTTAATCAAAGTAATATATAAAATATTTAAATGAAATTAAATAAAAATCAACACTTAATACACAAAAACAAAGGCATGTGAATCTAAAATAATAATAATAAAATAAATATGAATAAATATCTAACCCATAAAAATAAATTCCTTCTAACGGCACAGCTTATTTGACCTGTTTCTTTCTGAATTTATATATATATATATATATATATATACTGTATATACACACACACACACACATATATATATATATATAAATAAATAAAAGATAAAATAAAATAAAAAAAAAAAAAAAGTCCAAAACTTCACATCACTTCACATTTTTAAATTACTATTAAATCAAGTAAATACATCAATAAAAATGGATTTTAAAAAATACAATGAATATAAATGAAAGTCAAATTCATGAATGGCTTTGTCAGTTTTCAGACGTCTACTCAACCATCCTAACGCTCATCAGAAGTGTATTAACACGTCTGTTTATGTGAGAACACCTGGGCGTCTGTAGACTGTAGGTAAACAGTGCTCTCCTCATCTGACCCCAGACTAACAGAACGGTGTGTGGCTTCCATCCCTAGACTAATGGCATGTTCAATAACTATAATCAAAACAGCTCCTGCAGCCACTGCTGCCTTCAGAGCGAGGAGCAGCCCATTAACTCTTACATCCACACTCAGCTCCCATTACTGCTGACGGCTCACAGCTAAAGGACAAAAACAATCGCCAGTGTCAGCAAAGCCAGGAGCCCAGCAGCATTCAGTCTCTAACACAGCCGTAACTTACTGAAGCACAGACCACCTTCTGACCTTATAAACTCACCTTTATTAAAACATGGTATGGAAAAAAAATAATTCAAAATAAGAATGCTTACAATTTAATTACTTGTATATATTTTGGTTGCATAATTTAAATCTTATTTTTATATATTTATATACAGTATAAAAATATATTTATATACAGTATAAAAATATAGGGTGGGCTTGCAGCCAGGCAGCAGCAAGTCAAATTGAGTTATGCTATTTTTAAAGAGTGGGCGTTTACTGAAATCTCACCACTTGCTAGGGATTAATACCATTGGTGGCCTTTTGAACCCAGGGAGTTTATACAGACGACTCCACACTCGGCACTACGCCATCTCTGAAGGCTCACACACACTCTCCTTCCTTTATTTAGTAAACACTGACCGCACACACACACCTTCTTTAACAAACCTGCATCTCATGGAGATTTACATTAGCTTATTATTGCATGCATGCTGGAGGCGAGTTTCACAGCATGCAACTTTAAACAACTTCACAAATACGAGCGGAATTAGGTTGGACTATTGTGCTAATGAATACACAAATACGTGCGAGCTGAATGCCAACGTATAGTGCTAGACCAGAGCCCAGGGGCTTCAGAGTTTCAGAAAAAGTAGGTTATAAACTCAAGAGCCTGAAGTGAACTGATCGTATCATTATGGTTTGTTTGCTATGCTGGAAGCATGAGTATGCATTGGCTTAAAATGAAAATAAGAGAGTTTGTATGCATGTAGGTGTGTGAGTACAAAGTCCAGCCCTTTCCACAGTCTTCACCTCAAACTCATCCAGTGTTTACTATCAGTAATTCATATTATTTCAATATTTATATGACTCACAACCGATATGCATAACCAATCAATTTCAGTTGGTCTATGTGTCCAACTAACATTCACAACCAATTATTTTATTATTTATGTATTTGATAAGCAATATTCTTAACTGATCATTTTGGTATTTGTACATCCAATATCCATAACCGATTATACATGTATGCATCATCGATTATTTCAGTATTTGTGTGTCCAGTTAACAAATTGCATAATGTTCTTTTCAGTATTTGTGCATCAACAACCAATATGCAATTGATTATATCAGCATTTGTATCCAATAACCCATACGCATAACTTATTTCAGTACTCAAGTTGACAACCGATATGCATAACTAATTATTTTTAGTATTTTTGTGTCCAACAACCAATATGCATAACAGGTTATTTAAGTATTTGTCTAATCGACAGCAGATAGGCATAACCGATCATTTCAGTATGTGTGTAAAATTATCAATATGCATAACTGATAATTTCAGTATGTGTGTCCAATTATCAATATGCATAACTGATCATTTCAGTACGTGCGTCCAATTATCAATATGCATAACTGATAATTTCAGTATGTGTGTCCAATTATCAATATGCATAACCGATAATCTTTAGTATGTGTGTCCAATTATCAATACGCATAACCGATCATTTCAGTATGTGTGTCCAATTATCAATATGCATAACCGACAATTTCAGTATGTGTGTCCAATAATCAATACGCATAACCGATAATCTTTAGTATGTGTGTCCAATTATCAATATGCATAACCGATCATTTCAGTATGTGTCCATTTACTAATATGGTAAATTATTTTTTCAGTATTTGTGTGCCTGACAACCGATGCATATGAACAATTAGGCTACTTCAGTATCTGTGTCCAAACACTGAATATTGTAAAATTTAGAAATCTAAAATTTGTATTTTATTTTCATTTTAAAGCATTAATTGTTATATTACTCCAATTCAACCATTATTATAAATCCAATGCTATGTTATTAATAAATTATATTTAAAGTGATTTAAAAGGCATGTAGTTACTGGGTAATTTACAGTTATATTATTTGTATTCATTTTATATTTAAAAAATTATTTTACAATTAATGTTAGTACAATTTCTTTTTTATTACAAAAAAAAGTGTTTATTTTCACAACCCTAAAAATGCATGCTACTAGTGTAAAAAAAACTAGTTTGCAAAATGTTTGTAAAAAAAAAAAAATGTGTAGAATTGTTTTCTGTGGGCTCAAAATTAAATTGTGTAATTTATGTATCTTATGTCTGTATAACAAAGTGTTAATCCTATAACTTAGACTTCAACAACACAGAAATTGTGCATAAATCTGTTTATCTTTCTGTGAAAAGCTTTGGGTGCACATTTTGTATAGTTCTATCTATGAATTAGCTTTGTGAGTCTACTAGATACCTAGATCCCAGTCATTTGTGACAGATAAACCCAGTTGAATAAGTTCTTATTCAAGACAGTGATAAGACAATAAAAAGAGTACAAAGGGCACCAGAGATTAAACGATGCTAAAGAAAGGAAGCTGAAAAACGAGAGGTTATGAAGGAGGCGGAGGCCATGGTAAACAAAGGGCTTGTGTTTCACATGAATGAGTCAGGACTGTGCGTACATCCAGAGGTGGAGTGAGGTCATTTCCTGTCCAGACTCCCTGTCATGTGCCAATTTCACCAAAACCGGGAATACAGCCAAGAAGAAAGACGGCTCAGTCCCTAGTCATGCACAAGTAAAGTCTGACAATGATAGTGTTGGTTTACAACTTCTGGAGAGTTATAAAATGACAGCGTTTAGGCAGCATTACGAGCCGTCAGTGCTTTCAGTGAGGTGTAATACGACACAGGCTGAATATTACTGCTCTTATCTGTCCTCAAACGCAACAACAGCTCTGGCCTGGAGGCAAACGGCGTCTTCAGCACACGGACATGCTTTAATCAGGCTAAATTCTGCTCTTGTAAACAGCCTTTTAGTCATAGAACTGCAATTGACAGCTAGCCAGGCCCGAGAGAGAGAGAGAGAGAGAGAGAGAGAGAGAGAGGACCACAGACTTTGTCTTTGTGAATCAGAAAGCACTCTATGTGGGCTAAAACACATCCATATCTTTATATTTATCAAGTCTAAGCCACCAAGAAGAAGCTGGGGCCCTATGATTTACAGAAGTTAGGTTTTAGGGTTGGGTCGATAGACATCGCGATGTTTCACATTAGAGATTGTACGATGCTAAATGGTCGACATTGCACCACCCTATTCGGTTTAACTTTAAATTATGACAGCTATACATTAATAATTTATTATAAATATTATTATTATTGTTATCACTACAACTTATAACTGAAGTAATTTGTTTGCCAAAAATGTGTTTATTTTACATTTTAAAATATAAAATTTTCTTGACTTTTTTGATAATTTTAGCATTTGTAATAATATCTTTGAATTAAATAACATGTAACAAATAAATTTAAAAACACACAATTATTTAACAATTAAAAATACAAAGCGCCCAATTATTGTAAAATAAATGATGATTATAATAATAAATTATCAATATCATTTTAATTAATTATTGAAAATTAAAAATATATATATATTTTAATAACTAAATTATTAATTATTAAAAGTTAAAATAAAAGTCTCAGTTGATTAGATATGCTTTTTAATTATTAAAATGTAATTAAACCATAATAAATAAAAAAAAAGGAATTTTGGAAAAATTAAAAACTGATTTCAAAAGACCCTAAAAAGCATTGTGATGGTGCTAAGCTAGGATGGAGTTCAACAGAAACCTACATGATTCTTACGAAACAAGCTTACACAGCAAAAAGCAATAACAATAGTGGGAATTTTTCTTGAAAGTGATGAATATTACAAAAGTGCGCTGATTCATTGGTAGGCAGTGAACAGACTTCTCTAGAATGACTAGTTACTGCTAATTCGTTATGTGTTAAAGTGCGTCAACACCTCCCTGAAGTGACTCCTCCAAAAACGACTCTATCTCACTAATCACCAGTCAAGCATCCTGACCACCCTTCCCTGAACGAGCCACTGCGTGCTAGACTAGCACCGGCTCATAAGCACACAAAGACAGATGAAACAAGGGTTGAGAAGGGTGAGTGATGTTTAATAGATCTGACTGTGGCTGAGCCATGTTGTGGTTATTTCCCTTGATACTGGAATTGTGATTAAGCTGAGAATTGAGTTTTATAAAGGACTATATGCAGTTGCATCTAAATCTATTATTTACACTTTGTTCATGTTTTATTAAATGGTCCAGCATCTGTTTTGATATGGCAAAAAAATACAAAATAAATAAAATTAATGCAAAATAAATTAAAAGAAAAAAGAAAAATAATATAAAGTAAACTATTAATTGATTAAATTAAACACAATTAAATATTTACATAATTTAAAGTCACACCATCTACTAGGGCTGTAAGATTAAAATAATTTAACAATATAAAAACTGCATTTTTTTTTTTTACAAAAAAAGGAGGTTTTAAGACTCTTAAAGTTTTGACTCTTGTAGTTTTTTTTCATTAATATATATATAAATATATATATAATATTTTCTTAAATAATCTTTTTAGTGGAATTGCAGTAGTAATATTTCTTAAAATAAAAAAAAGGAAAAAAGCAATAAAAATATGTCACTTACATATTTTCCCCCAAATCATACCGCCTACGTTTCAAGGAAGCAGCAAAAGATGTAGTAAATCCAAAAGAACTGCAAATTACCAGCAGTTCTTCTCACTTGGGTACTAAAATGTTTTTGGGTGTCAGGTTTTAGTCTTTAATTTCATGTGCAACTGTGAACAGAAGCCAAACTGTTCACAACTCAATTGTTTTTCTCCTTGCCTAATGAGCAGCCTAATGATGACTTTAATGCATTAAATACATGGATAAATGGTGCACAATAAACATATAAACAGGGCTACTTTAACCACAAGCACCTTTCTAGAGCTCAAGATGCCACTGGCACGTGAATGAGTGGATATTCAGCCCCAGCTCACCGTTTTAAAATCATCCGACATGCAGATCCACCTAAAAGGCTTTTAACCTGGGGATCTGTGGTGTTTGTGCCTTCGGTTATTACAGCATAAAGATACACACGCTTTAAACTTCACCAACGCGCATGCTCATTAAACACGCCATCGAAACTTCTACAGAAAGCCTGGAGGGAGACGCATGTGAACACTTCACACTCCAGCATCGGACACAACAAAAGAGCACATTGATGAGATCATTAGAACGAAGCCCTTCGAGAAACCCACTCGCCCTATAATCTGTCCGAAAGATCAATGCTGGCCTTTATCTAGTTACAGCAGATTAGAGGAGAAATTTCTCAATCTGTGGCGAGCTGAAAATCAAAGACGCTTTAGAAGCGAGATGCTTTATTGGTTTGAAACCGGGCCGAGTGCATCTGAAGGAGCTGCTAGTGCTTTACGGCTCCCCGCCGCAACACTCAAGCGACGTCCATGACTGGAGCAATCGTGAACAGCCCGGGCCAAAATATACAACCCCATGTGTTTGGGCCAGCACTGAGGAGATGAGCGGCAGACAGTGTGTGGGAGGAGGAGAGAAAATGGGGAAGAATGGAAAAGACACGGGTGGGTCTGAGCTTGAACTGGAAAGAGACGTTAGCAATCAATTAATAGTAGGAAAATAAAATAAAAAATTTAAATAAAATATTAAATAAGTAATACAATTTAAAAAACACTTTAACAATAATCACAAAAATAGGTCAAGTTAATAAATAAACAAATATGTTTTTTATTTAATAAATAAAATAATAATAGTAATTATTATTATTAGATATAATGTTTATATAAAATAATAAAAGAACAGTTTCATTTAAAAAATAAAATAACTACAATTAGTACAAATTATAATTAGAAGTAGAAGTACTGTAAAATAATATCTACACCAAAGTTAAACTAAATATTAAAATAAATACAATAAAAAAAAATAAAAAAAAACTAATAAACTACAATAATGAATAATAGCAATAACAATAATAAAACAACAACAAAATAAATAAAATACTACTTCCACTAATAATATTAATACTAATACAATTATAATAAATAACCTGTGAATTTACACAATTCCCATGTAGTAATATTAACAATATTACGCACAACAGTATCTACGAGAAAAAGAGAAAATCACTTTGTTTTACTTTTTAAAGCAAGCAGTGCTCAATAGCATGTTCGATTATGCTGAGATATTAAAGATTATATGAATTGTGCAGTTTTACAGTCGACTAATGAAACCTCGGTATGGTAAGTGAACTCCACTGCAGTCTATATCATAAAAAGCCGCTGGCAACAGCTCTGGAAGGTTTAAGCTTGCAGCTCTGTTCTGTTATTTGTATTTCTGACAATCATCTGTAAGTGTTACGCTTTCGCTGTAATAAGCTCCCCAGAGTGGCGGTGGTCAGGTGACGTTGCTTAGTGCTAAAATTATCTCTGCTCCATTTCTGCCTGAGATTTCACAATTATTTTTGTCACTGCGAACGCTGATGTCTTTTCTATTCATTTCAGGAAAAATCAGCTAACAGGGACAGTTTCCACAGACTTTTATAACTGCTGCTTTGAGAGGTAATTAACTTTTCCTTAGTTTGCATACTTCTTCAAGCAGATCCCATTTCCAGCAGTCAAGCATGCATATCCAGAGCAGCGCACAAACAAGCAAAAAAAACACAGGTTTTCCTTCAACTACGTCCAATATCATGCATAAATAGAGGAATTTATTATTAAAATAAATTAATTAACCTTCCTCCTTTTCCAAGGACACATTAAAACTACTCTGGAAACTTTTTACAACACAAATCCAGACATTCATAATAATAATATTAGGAAAAATAAATAGATACTGTCAGTATTTGTGTGTAATTTGTTATTATCTAAATACATTATGACAATCATGTCCACCCCAAAATGTTTGGTGTGTTCAAAAATGTAAAAAATAAATTAAATTAAATAAGCAAAAATTTTAATTTAAATAAAAAGTGGGGGAAAATAGAGCTGGTTGCATTTTGAGATAATTAAATTAATAAAATGAAAAATGTTTTCATTCACCTTAAAAATATTAGTTAATATATAAATGTAAAATACACTAAATAAATTTTTAAAATAATAATAATAATATACAATAATTTATAATAATAATATAGATAAAATGTAAACAAATGAATATATTGCTGAATGTTTTATTGCTCTTAATATTGATCAAACCACCCTCGTTTTTAGAGTAAAGATTTTAATGCATGTGAAGTTGAAGCAAACAATACCACCAAGGTTATATACTCGGACAAAACTAGTTAAGGTCACCGAGATTTTCTACATTCAAAACAGACCTTGTCATTGCCAAGAATAGACCTCGCTATTACAAAAACAACATTATCGGATCACAGTGCCAGTCTCCTTCCTAATGCATTATTTAGGCCTATTAGGCTAACTATTATTTACATCAGACGATATTTATGCTCATCATAAGACAATCTGTGAGACTTCAAGCAATTAAAAGAACAGAAAATGACATAAAATCTCATAATTTATCAAAAGCATGTTCATAAATGGACATAATAAATAACTGCAGCAACAAAACGGGCAGAAAATGCAAGCCGGCATCAACTAACACTGCAAAGCAATCACTGGTTAGACTAACTTGATTTACTGCATCAGTGGATACAAACTAAGAGATGTGTTTATTTATCTCCATCACGATGATCAAATATATTGCAACTGACATGCCTGACACCGACATTTCCAGCTTAATGGGCAGCTAAGTGGCTAGCTGTCATTTAAACAATTAAAACCGTGTTGAATGTAAACGCATTAAGGAACCCCAAAAGCATTTCACAAGTAGAATGCTGTTAAATTTGACCCTGCGGAGAGCGTTTGACCGTGTCGGGCTTGATTCTGCTAACAGACTGGGCCTCCCGCCACAAACAGGGTCGGATCCAGTGCTCAGCTGTGAGAAAAAGCGTCCAGCGGGAGGATTTCTGGCCCCGAACCAAGCCCAGGTTGTCCATCGACTACTGTGCTCTGCTCATCCTCTTTTCTATCCGCTTTTATCACCTCGCACCAAATGGGTTTAGCACGTTAGGTAACCTCATTAGCACAAGACAGTCCTGGGCTGAGCCGCGAATTAGCAGAGGATCGTCTGAAGAAACCGCAAGATCTGCTACTGAACAACAAGATGCATGCTTAAGACATGCACTCATTCAGAATACACAGCACCTGCAATGACTGGAATAGCATGCGATTCTTAATATTTAAATGTTTTGGATCTAGCTGCAGTCGATCAATCCAGTGATTCACTCAGGAACACAGCTCCTTAATTCCTGAATGAACTGATGGTGTTGAACAAACTGGTTTAATGAATGATTCAATGACTCACGGAAAATACAGAGCGCTTATTAATTCAAAATCCTATCATGAACAACTGAGATAATGAATAATTCAATGATTCACTTACGAACGGTCACTTGGTTGCCTCCTGAATGAACCTGAGTGTTGTTGAACAAATCAGTTGAGTGAATGAATCAATGATTCATTCAAATACCATAACCTTCTGAACAAACGATTAACAATCCAAGTCAACGGTTTCATTCATTAAACCAATTTTTTGTTTTATTATTTAGTGATTCATTCACGAACACAGTTACTTGATTCCATTTTTAACAAATCAAATCATTTTTTTAAACAAATGAGCTGAATAAATGATTCAATGATTCACATATGAATAGTTACTTGTTTCATTTCTGAATGAATTATGGAGTTATTGGTTGAATGAATGATTCAATTATTTATCCATAAATACAGTAACTTCATTTGATTCTAAGTGAATCAGTGTTTATGAACAAATGAACTGAATGAATCGTTCAGTGATCCATTTACAAATGGAATTAGGAATTGTGTGAATGAATGATTCAATGATTAACAACCAATTTGTTCATTCAGGATTCACAGATTCACTCAAATAGTTACTTGATTTGTTTTTTAATTAATCAGTTCTTATGGACAAAAGTTATGGTTGAATAAAACACTCAGTATATTTGAATAAATCTTTTGAATGAATGACTCAAACTCATATATATTTACTTGCATAACAGCAATTCAGTGTATCATAATAACAACTGTAATAATACACAAAGTACATGTCTTCTCCTATAGGCTTAATTATTAATGATTCACTCCACCTAACCAAAAGAGACATCATGCTCTTGACCCTGCCTCTCACAGATGATTCAATACTCAACTACAGCAATGCAGCTCACCGCAAACCAGCCACATTACAACTGTAGACACACATTACTGCAGGCGGCTTTTACAAATTCATACAGCCATTTCCGATTAGGTACCACCCTACTTTTAAAAGTAACATCCATGTTTTAATGTCTCTAAGAGGCATTTAACTATGCAGGATGATTATAAAAACTGGCAGGTGAATTATTAATTTATAGGCTAAAAAAAAGCCTGGTGTAAGGCAAGCCCGCAAAGAAAAAAGGAACTGACTGAGATTTCATCTAGACTTCTTTCTGCATTTGAACAGCAGACTATCTGTTTCATATACTGACTAACAAGGTGCAAGGTAAATAAGACATCAGAGCCAGAACGCACCTTACGAATGAAGGCAAACTGAATCAAGTGTTATATGTGTGCGGTTTATTCACAGATCGAGGGAAGTCTGGGTTGCCTCACGTAGTGCCGAATGAAAGCAATTACCACATCAAACATCTAAACACTGCCCAGCTTTTTGTAAGAGCAACGAGAGTCCAGAGCTGCTAGCTAGCAATGCAATATCGCTGATATTCAAACCGGGAGAAGCTTTATGCGAACAGCGCAAGATAGCACCATGCAAATTGCCCGTAAACTGCCGCCACATATGCTAGGCCTCCAAATCTGCTGGTGCATTGATGCTACAGCCCTTTAAAGTAATCACATAAGCGCATAGTGTGGGATAGAGAACCTGAGAGATTCAGATCAGATTAACACAGAAACCACCAGCGTCTCCTCTTCTTCTTCTTGTTTGGCTGTTAATGCAAAAGAGAAACATGCTAATCCAGACCATGACCCCTTTGGCTTCATGACACAGCCCGGTCACGGTGGAACTGGTCGTGCCTGGCAAAACGTCTTGGGTAAATGGTGTTTTGTAGTCCCAATGTTAATATGCAGCACAGCGCTTGGCAAGACTCGGCGAGACTGCTCTGGGTGCAGATCTGATGTGCTTTAATGAGGCCGGCGCGGTGCACGTGGTGAAATATTTAAGCGGGAATCGTTACTGGGGTTCCATACACGTGCTTTGATGATGTTCTTCGCTGGAGGTGAGGTCATTGCATGGTGCCACGGAGAGTATGAGTCATCCCCTGGATGGGTTTGTGAGCGGTGGTTTTTGGGTAATTCAAGAGCTAGGAAGATCTGACAGGCCTCTGGAGAGCCTCCAGGTGAGTATGTGTGACAGTATTCAACATAATTTATCAGAGTAACTTCACACGGCCATTCACAGCACGTCGACGACTTATGCATAAGCCAGAGCCAACTTAGCTTAAAAGTAGTTTAGATTTCACAACTTGCTGCGTAAATAATCTAAAAATCACCCAAGGGCATGTCTCACTATGTTATAGAGTTTCCAGCAGTACTTTTCTCCAGATCTACACTGAGAAAGAAGAGATGATTTAATTAAAGTACAAATTGAATTTGGTGTGATAAAGTGGTGCACCACACTTTTGTCAATGCAAACACAAACAAGAAGCAGGCGCAATTAAAAAAAGTCCAATTTCTGAACAAATGGATCTTTAGGTAAAACAACTCTCAAGTGAGGTTTGTGAAATTTACTGTATTCTTACTGAAAGACTGCTTTAGTTTAGGGATGCAAAAGTATTGCATTTTAAGCAAGTATTTTTAACATCTTAGCAAGCACAACGCAGCACCAAAGTGAGATCTTTCACGTGTTAGCATGACCTTGAAGCTTCTCGTGCTCATGAGAGATGTAGGCATCTTGCACGCTCCTTTCAATTTGTTGTTCAACCACAACCTGACAGTAATTCATCTAGCCTGAAAACTCTAATTAAATCAAGCAGGCAAAAAAATGTTGAGACTAAATGGAAAAGGGGGCTAGGAAAGACATACGGGGGTTCTTGAAAGAGCTGTAAATCACATCATTATAAACATCTCCTCCCCTATTTGCCATCCAGTCCATGATTAAGACAGTAATTGAGCAAATCTCATTACTCCAGTTTAAAGGAGCAGCAACTCGCAATGAACACTTCATTAGAGTCAAGAATTTGAGCTATCGGCAACAGACCAGGCTACCAAGTTTAGATTTTATTTTAAACAAGTGGGGCCACACAAGACCACATCGCCATCCATCGAGCTAAAAGAACATCCTAAGGAGAATGCCGTAAATGCAATGCATATACATGCCATTCCAGCACACGGTAATCTACTAGACCTCAATGCAATTAAAACATCAAGCCTCCACACCAACCTTACCAGCACATCTGCTTCATATTAGCGCTGGGGTCGCGTTCACACCGGTTCCTGTGAATGCAAAAGCTCTCGTTGTGTCGGACAGCCAGGGCTGTGGGTCAGTAAATGGTGCTATCATGCCACCCTCTGCATACTGCAAAAAACGGGATTAAGCGTGGGATTATCTACTTGGAGAGATTAATGCTAGGGTGGCCACATTCGTCAAACTCAGAGGCGGCGTTACGATGGGACGTCCCTTTTTCTGGGAAAACACTTTAAGACTGGAATCAAAAGTCTTCGCTTTTTACTTCAGTTGCAAGTATTGCATGCTTAAGTATGCAAAAAAGGTCAGATTTATTGGATGAGCCGAGACATGTTTTTATTGCTGGATTAAGAGAATGGCAACATTTGCATGCATTTTGGGTTCATGCAGTGACAGTGGTCACGCTCAGCCTTTTTAGCTGCAGAGGAGGACAATCCTATGAAATTCTGGGTTTTGGTGGCAGCAGATACTCTGGCGATTGAAAGCATTTTAGAAAATTCCCATACAAAAGCTAAAAAATGTTGTTGCCAACATTGGGATTATGAATCCATAAATCAGCCAACATCCTCTGATCATCTAATCCTTGCAGTATATTCCGTTACCCATCTATCCTTTGCCTGTTCTTCAGCACTGGCAAAAATAAACACAATGGCATTCTCTGGAGCAGGCCAGCTGATTGGATGAAATATAGTACTCCGAGCTGGAAGAATGCCTTCTTGAGTCTCACATGGATAACTGCATCACAGCTAATGCATCCTCTTGTATGTGCAAGAAACCACAAATATGCTTCAGTTGGCTTCTCTCGTCATTACAGTCCGATGGGAATGAAGTGCCAAACAGGAAGTGGTGGGAATTACTAGAAGAGGGGACTATTTGGAAATCTGGAAGCGGGAGGGAAGTGCTTGAAATTAAAACCTGCCAAAATGGACTCGGTCTGCATCAGCTGTTTTGCTGCGGTAGGCGCATGACTCCACTGTGAGGTCATGTGCGAGTTCTGGCAGAGAGTTCTGTTGTCCTCTGGAAAAGATCCTAGAGCTGGTTTTGTTTTGCTGTGGCCTTGGGTTTCATCCCGTGTTTTGCTGTCGACTGAACGAGATGGTACGGGATCACTCTTTAAATAGGTTCACTGAAGGGTTAAATGGATAGTTCACCATTCAAAAAATTGTTAACTCTCTCTCAAGTCAATCTCAATCATAAGATCTTTGTTCATCTTGATAGTTTCCACGTGACGTCACACCCTTGTAGGAATACCCACCAAAACGAAGCTTTTAATATTACTGTTTTAAACATATTAAAGCACTTTAGGTGTATTTACAATGTTTTGTGGCACTGTTTAATAATTGAAATATTGGAAAAGGGGTTTATATGGATTGCAGATTGCCAAACCTTTTGTACACATACTTTTGCATGTCAGAAAGCTCTCACATTTCATCAAAAATATCTCAATTTGTGTTCAGAAAATGAATGAAAGACTTAGGGCTTGGGAACGACATGAGGGTGAGTAATTAATAGCAGAAATTTGTATTTTTGGGTGAACTATCCCTTTAACAGGTACACTCCTAAAAGGAACAGAGAAAGGTGTAGCGTTTGCAAGCCTCTCCATGCAGAAGCGCTTATTAGGCAGATTAAAATTTCACAGCTGATTACATCATCAGATTGACACAACAGTCAATTATCCTGTCATTTATGTAGTCTGCTCTTACTCACACAACGGTAAAAGAACGGTGCTTCTCAGACAATTTGGCTGCATTTGCACTCTCTAGCAACGTACTGCCTTTCTATTTATCTCAGTTATGTAGGAGATTTTTGACTGAACTTCTCCGGAGCACAGAAACCTGTACAAAGCAGCTACAGCAGAGAGGTTGTACTTAATTACAGTTGATCCTTGAATCCCTGAGGAAACCAGGAGGCCATCCAATCCAAGATGTGTAAGCTCAGGTCAGTGAACATGGCCTGGCTGAGCGTCTCGAGAAGAAGAAAAAAGTCAATTTCAGCCTCAGATAATCCAGACGCTTTGAGAAAGAGCATGTGTGAATGCTAATGTCTTTGAACAAGGTTTTCATGCAGTCACACTTGATTTGTGGGTTGAACTAGAATAAACAGTGGCAGAGTTTCCGTTTGGCTGTCGATTGGGCCTCCTGGATTAATGCTTCCCGATACCACAGCCGCTGCTAATATCCTCTGATCGTACGTATTGGTTTCTACTAGAAGATTGGGCGGCGTCCAAAACTGTGCTTTAGTGTTCATTGTAAAAGGGAGCAAAAATGTAATTTTCATCTTTTTTAAAGCGCCAGCTGGCAGCCGTTTCAATGGCTGCATGGGAGAAAAAGAGCTGAAAATACATGCAACATGAATATAGATTGTTTGGAAATACGACATCCGTTATCGTGAGAGCTCTCGCGCTACACATCAGGAACAGGAAACGCATTACTCTGATTCTTCTGGCATCCACCCCATCTTCCTTTGGATCAGAGGGCAGCCAACTTATCTTGGGAGTGCCGGTAAATTACGCCAGACCACAACCCAAGTGAGACAGATGTTTTGAAGAGGATCGTTTTACATGTTACCCAATTCAGACTTCACATTAAGAGTCTCGCACAAGACAGAAACACTCCATCAGCAGACCTCGATGATAAGGATTTATTTTCAGCCAGATGTTTTTACTCGCCCTACCAATGATTACACAGGCCACATACTCATGCATACTATTTTTGTTATAGCTGCTAGATATTCAGTGCAATTTGGGTTTAAAACATTAGATGCTTAGCCAATGAGGAATTTTAGGCAATTTTTACTTTTAGGCAGAACTAAGATAATAGACTTGACAACAAATGAGTACAATTCGATATAGTAATTTATATTCATTACAGAAATCCAAACATTTAAGTTTGCAAGGTGTAACAAATGAAAACTCTCATTTGGCCCAGACCTTCATATCCTTCCTTACGGTTAATTCAAGTTTATTTGACTAGCACTTTTTATGATACAGATAATTGCAAAGCAGCTTTACAGGAAATTATTTATATATTGTAGAAACTTAATATTTAGATTTGGCAATTCTAAATGTTATTGTAAAGGAACAGTTCACCGAAAAATTATTTGGGTGAACCATTCCTTTAATGAGAAAAACATCAAATTGAACAGCTGAAAAGTGAAAACCATCATCATTTACTCAGCCTTGTGTTGATCCAAACCATTAGCAAGCCTATTATCCATTCCCACACAACAAAAGTGAATACGAATTTATGTTAAGCTCCAAAAAAACGTCAATAAAGCACCTTGAAAGTATTATAAATGGTCTTTTAAAGTAAAAATTGCTTAACAGTCATCTGATTCCTTTGACAGGTTTGACATCAAAAGTCAGTTCTCCTGATCGATCTCCACTGATCTCAAACCAGCCATGACGTGCCACATTTAAACCCCTTTTATGTTCTACAAAAGAAGAAAAGCACACATTTGCAACATAAGCACTGCTGTGAGGACAGTCCTCAAAGAAAAGCAACATCTTCTGCACCAGTCTGACACGACACTAAGTCACCGTGAAGAATGTTTCACTGCGGCTCCGAGACACTGAGCTAGACTCGATATACTGTATCTCTCAGTCTCACAGCCCTTTCATGCACCATCAACGTATGCTTATCTCTCTCGGGACGGAGTCTAAGCCGAATACCGTGCAACGTTCTGTATGTGGGACCGGTGGACCGAGCATCCGCTGAGGTCACTCAAGGTCAGCCTCCTCCTTTGTCTGGTTCAATCTGTGAAGTGTTCGCTAATTCACGAGAGACGCTCTGTGATGAGGATTAATGGCATACATTTGTTTGGTTTACACAAATTAAAAGCATCAGGCGCAAATGAATACACTTTTGCAGAGTCAATTAGATTAATGATGTCGCTACTGGTTCAGGTTGACCTTTTCTACACCTTCCTGTTAGAAACTGGTTATTGGCTTGAACAGACACAGGCGTGTGAATAACCTCTGAATGCTCACCGGTCGGGTTGTAAATCACGCTTGTTATTGAAAATAAAGCTGTTGTTGAAATACCGCTAAGCGACTAAATTATGTCATTGGATGTCCTTGCACGCTATCTTCTGTGGCTTCCAGAAGCCCGTTTACAAATGTATAATAAAACGCCAGAGGACATAAATATGTTAGTACAGGGAATACAGAGAAATGCACTGCGCCAGACAAAAGCAATGATTCTAATTTTGTTTGGAAAGAACAGCACAATAAATGGGTCTGCTGTGTGCTACAGGACGATTGAGATACAACAGATGCTATAATGCAAACAAAAAAACAAGTTGTCATATTATGGGAACACTTTACAATAAGTTCAATAGTTAGCTGCATTAGTAAAAATGAACTAATAATAAACTGCACTTCTACATTTATAAAGCATTTGCTAATGCTTTATAAAATTCACACGCTGTGTTTGTCAACATTGGTTAATGAATTGTAAGCTAACATGAACAAACAATGAATTATTAAATAACATGAACACATATTACTCACTAGTGTAATGAATATTGCAGCATAAATAATAAAAAATAAATACGCAACACTTGTTAACTATCCCTAAATAAATTCTTAATTTGCTGCTTATTAATAGCTAGTAGGAAGTTATTAAGTTTATGTATTGGGTATGATTAGGGATGTAGAATTAGGTCATGTAGAAGAAGACATTAATATGTGCTTAATTAGCACTAAATAAAAGGCTAATATTCTAGTAATACACATGCTAATAAGCAACTGTAAAATAAATATTATATCATTATTTAAGTAGAAAATTATATGAATGCACATGTAAATAAATTAAAAAGAGAAACGAAAGAAAAACAAATAAGGAAAATTAAAAAGAAAAAACAAATTATTTAAAAAAAAATGCAAAATACACTTTTTAAAGAAGAAAAAAAAATTTAAAAACAGAAAAAAATAAAAATTAAAAAATAATACAAGTGAAAAATTAAATGTTATATAAATGTAAAAAAATAAAAAGGATGGATATATGGAAGGAATATTGTGAGAATCACAACACCTGCTAAACATGCTATAACTTCAATTCTAGCCTTCACACTGATACAAACAAATCAAAAGCACCTTGAATTTGTTCAATATCATGATAGCTGCTCCATTTTCTCCTCTGCCTCTCCTCTCACGGATCTGATAACAGCCATCAGACGGCACATCTCAACCGTCTGCATCAGCGAGGGTGCTCTTATCACGCCACAAAGACAACAAAATGGGAATGTCATGACAGGCCGGCTTGTGGATGTGAAGAGACTAGTAAAAAGTACTGTGACTCCCAAAACTCAGACGCTGCAGCCCTCCATCATTTGCGATACTCAGCACAGATTGCAGCCGCTAACAGGACCGTCAGAAACAACCAATTAGTTACTAAAAGACATACATACATGCATATATGTGTGTGTGGGTGTCTATATATATATATGTTACCGGCAAAGTGTGAAATGCCGGCATTCTATAGAATGCCTAGGCAATGTATAGAATGCCCG
>JAUCMT010000087.1:765240-782065 GCA_032357475.1 Enteromius thamalakanensis
TATTTCACACTTTGCCTAAAACCGTCAGGCATTCTATAGAATGCCGGATTTCACACATTGCCTGTAACATATACATGAAATTAATTTAAACAAAAACTGCAAAAATGAAGATTAAGAAGCTATAATTAACCTGTCACTTCTACCAGACAGATTTTGAGTGAAATATAAACCTCTAAACTTTTATTGCACAATACTATCAAAGTCCTCATGTAAGAGACATTCCTCTTCATAACAACACGAAAGCGCGTATGCTTGGACTTACATCCTGCAGTTTATTAAGCCTTTCTTTCTGCAAACTCAGAAAGAAATGAGTCGCATGCCGCGAAGAAACAGCACCAGACTCCAGAAAAATACTGCCCTTTAATTTCCCCACAACACCTCGCTAATAAACCTGCCGATTCCACATAATCACGGGGACATTGATCGCAGCAGGCCACCTGAAGCACGACGGTCACTGCTTTGAAATGCATTGTTGAAGGTGGTGTTTTAAACGCCTATAAGCAAGCAGCAGAAACACTCAAAGAAGCAGCATGTCTCAATTGTTCGAGAGCCGAGTCCCCCCCTCCCGAAAATAATGAACTCGCCAGTCAACCTCAGTAATTGACTAGTCAGTTGTTGGATGCATCTACCATCTCTAATTCATATCCTACAAATCTATTGCAAACCTGTGCTATTAGCACAAATAAAGACCTAAATCAGAAATGCAGGGAGATGCTGCAAAAGAAGCTCTGGCAAAATAAACACAACCTTTGTATTTTGTGGCAAGGCACTAAACTAACACACAAAACCCCTCATTCATGCGTCGGTACAAAAGCAGCAGCTGTTTGATGTGTGTTTGCTTAATGCGGTCACAGTCTGGGAGTGTAGAGTTCAATGAGATCAGGAATTATGTGAAAACACACGATCGAGGAGTGGCAGCGAGCGCCAAGAAAAGGTAAAGGGGGTAAAATAGATAACCAACTGATAACCATGCTTAACCAGTTCAGAAATATTTATTTTCACATTTTTATTTATTAAAACTAACATTGTTTTTTTTCCCCTTTTCTTTAACTTTGAACAACAATGGAGCTATACTTCATATATCTTCTGGGGTTTCTTCTTAGCTGCAAATAAAACAAAACCTTGGAAAAGTCAGTCTTGGATGTATTTATTGATTAACTAAAACTCACTAAAAAGTAGATTTGAATTCAAATGGTGAAAGCTGAGCGTCCCGCGTTTGTAGACCGCGCGAGCCATCCACTGACATCCAGGGCGCCGTTTCTTCCTGCGGGACAATCCGCGTGAGGAGACAACAGGGGACAGATCCACTATTTAATTTCTTGGTGTATGCGTCACCAAACGCTTAGGAGCCGTTCACAAGCTCTTTGTTTTCAAATGGAGCAACAAAAGCAGAAATGATTTCGTAACTGACAGTGCCTTCATGGTTGCCTCGTAACAGCAGACACTACAGAAGCGCGAGCATCCAAGTGCTTTGACATTGGGTGGAGGAAGCTATGCGCCTCGCGTCTTCCACGCGTATTTAGACGCTTCATGTAAACGCACCCTTAAGAGAGTAAGGTACATTTAATGCCTAAGTATCATTAACGCTAATACAAACATTATTTTAGTGCGTTAGTGCAGAACGGTGCAGCTCTGGTTAAACCGCTGGATGCTGGGTGGAAATGCAGCTGGATTTTGTCGTGGCTCCAAAGGGCAAAAGGTGTGCTTTTATTTAAGGGATGTACATATATCTTTAGAAAAATTTTAATACAGTATTTTTTTCCTGAATCTGTGCTTGGCTTATTATTCCATTAAACTTATTTGGCTACTGTAAAATTGGCAAAGAGAAATGCCTAACGTTTTCTGAATGCCGCGGGGATCGTTTGTAATGCGTGTTTCTAGTTCTCGTCTGTTTGGGGGTCGGAGGAGCAGACGCGGGTTCCCTGTCCCGTCATTTGCACTGCCTTGTTGAGCTTAGCACTGAAAACATATTTTACACACTAATTCGCTTTTTTTTCTCTGAATCGTTCGGTTTGTAATGCGCAATACAAATATGTGTGTCGTTACGCCTAATATTTATATATATTTATATATATATCCATATAACCAAAACAGCGTGCAAAATCAATGGCAAAAATTAGTCTTTCAATTTTGAGGTTGATATTGCAAAAAAAAAGACCATTCCCACTATAATAAATTAGCTTTTGCCATTTCATTTTTTACTGTAAAGAGTACAAGCTTGACTATGTCCTTCAGGACCATTTAACCTTTTTGAATCATGTCCATTATTATTATTATTATTATTTTATAATATATTTTAGGTGTTTTCATAACAAGCACCCAAACAGGATCAGTTAAGACATAAAATTTTGCATTACTTGTTTTCAATAATGTTGTGTTTAATAAATATAATCTAATTAAAAATGCACTTATTTTCACACATTTCCAGAAAATAAATCTGAATATTGAATAAAGCCAGGTTCAAAACTTTTAATTTCTTGACATATTAAATGTTCTTCTTACAGAAAGATTTGGGGTATTTTTTTTAATTTACTTGATCAATCAAAAATGACCTTCAACAGCCAAAAAAAAACCCTTTACCTTGCCAAAATCTGCTCTGTTTTCAACAAGCCATTCAAGTCCATGTTGCTTTAAATGCTAATGAGCTCTGCAGACCCCGCCCCTCTTCTGTGGAGAGACTAGCAGACTGTGAACATGAGCCACAAAACTGTCTAAATAGCATGTTATTAGGAAAGGCTATTTCCAAAGATTCATAAAAACCTTTAACGCACTTCTTCTGAAGCAGGATCACGAATGATTCACACAAACATAGACGCATTTATGTAGATCGGCGCATTCTCTTATGACGAAAGTAGGAGTAAATGATGACTGCTATATTCATTATTACATACTGTATAACTGAACGCTTCAACCTTTGCTATTGAATGAATGACGGACAGAGGGGCCTGTGCAGTAGCCTAAAGATGTTACGGAAGCAAAATCTTAAAACTGATCAAAGTTGTTGCCTGTAGCATCTTGCCTAAAGGAAAAAAACCCGAAGCCGTCGTGAATGGCCTAGACAAATGACAGTGTCGTCAAAACAGCGGATAAGTGAATCTATTGGCGTGTCCGTCAGGAGAAGGATCGGCGGCTGGTGCTATTGAATCACACCGCAGGAGAGAGAGATAAAACAGGTTGTGCTGCAGGAAAGGGCTGCATGCGGCGAGGAAACACTGGGAAACGTCTGCATCACCTGCTCGATCACGGTCAAGCACTAACAACAAAGAGAGCCAGAGGCTCAATGCACACACTGAGCATGAGACCTGAGCTGCATTCTTGTTGTCTAATGAGTACCGTGAGCCGCTGGCATCTTGTTAAAATCTTAAGAGAAACGTGTGGCGTAGCCGGTGGGCTGACCCAGAAAGCCACGCTTGGTCGCACAAGACGGAGGAGCACTGATCCATCCGTTTAAACGTCTATCCTGACCCCATCTGAGATATGAATCACGGCTCTGCGTCAGCAAAATCAGAGGCTGCAGAGAGCGTCCGCCCGCTGACTATGAATTAATGAGCACTCCGTCATCTCCCAAGCTGCCATCTACCCATTCATTTAGCAGCCCACTCACACAAATCATCCGAAGCCGATATTAAGTGTCTAACAGCTGAATAACCCTTCCACTGGCATCTGGAACGATGCTGTCACCGAGCTAAATGCTACAACCCTAGAGGCTTCTTACAAACCTGGAAGGAGCCGAAGTGGACACTGGGTTCTTTAATGTAATAACTTTTGCCAAAAATTTGTTTTCTGGTTACCTTGTGGATGGTTCTGGGTGTCTTAAGCTTACACGAGGGATGCACACGGCTAAAAGCAAGAAAGAAATGGACTAAACACTGCATTACAGACATGGAGAAAAAGCTGCAGTGATACTACACAGGTTTTATCATATAATCATGTCTACCACATGATTTTTAAAAGAAATGTTAGCTGTTGAGCCGTTTCTACTATTATGCCATTAGCTGAATTGATTGTTTTTCACAAACATACAGTAATTTAATAATTGCCAATTTCAGTGCTGCATTTTTTTTGGTGCATCATTAAGTTTCAGAGCCAGAAAGAAAGTCCTCAGTGTCTAATGTCTTAAATCAACTGGTTAGGTGAGAACATTTCTAGCTAGAAACCAGAGACAGACCATAACACCTGACTGGAAATACTACATACTGTAAACTTCAACATCACTGTGTGTATGAAATTATACTTTTTTTTGTTTTTTTCATATTTCTCAAACTATAGCTTGGATATACATCTCATTACAGTTGAGTAACAGTAAATAGATAAAGTTTAAACACTAAAATATATTATAATATTAACAGTATCAGTGGTTTCCAAACAAAGGCCAAACATTTTTCGGGTTTCAGCCAAATTCATTTTAGTGCATCAGTAGTTTCCAATGAATAAAATGCATTTCTGGACTGGAGAAATTCTCCAATGGCCAATTTTGTGAACTTGTTGCAAACCAAAAAAAAAGCAAAACATAACAAGAGTTATAATACAAAATTAAACAGATCGCTCCGGTTATAATCAACAAAGCCGTTGAGACTGGAAAAGCCCAACTTGGCGTCATTCAGCTTCACTTGTTTTTTATTTTAAGTGTAACTTTTAAATAAATTCCAAGCGTTGAATCAGAGCCAGTTTGGGCAGCATTAAGAGAGTTAAATCAAATTAAAAATTAAAACATGATTACTAAAACTCAAAGACTGACATGATAAGCCACGTCTGTTTAAGGCCAGGTTGTGTTGAAACATTGCGATATTTTCTCTCAACCCACAAGTCTGGCGAAATGAGAGACGATTCAAAGGCGAGCACAGAATCATTTCAGTCCAAAAGGAGTTGCTTTATCGAATTAGAGCAGTCGGAGAAAAGTTTACATGCAGTCTATTATTTTGCGCTGGAATGAGCGCTGAACTGAGCTGTCAGTGCCTGGCTCACGTGTCAAAACAATCAAGGGGCCAAGCGTCATTTACCCTTTCACACCATTTCCATTCGCCCCATGGCTCTCAGAACGAGAGCGAGAGAGGGAAGCGGGCCCCACATGATTCCACAGTCATAGGAAGCTTTTCATCACTGTGGACCCACTCCACCCATCCATCGACCCACTTAACTGTCCTAAAACCACAGCATCTCACATTACTGCTGCTCTGGAAACCAGGAAACGCTCACACAGCGACGGCGAGCGACACACACACAGCTAAACATGCGAGGACCAGGCATTTCATTCAACAGCATCCCTGCCGAGGTGGAAACACCTGCAGAGGAACGAGTGATGTTTTGATTGGATACTGTCCATGCCTTCCTTTTGTGCACTTTTCGATCATATCCAACAAAACCCACAGTTATAAGAGTTAGGTTGCTAAAGGTTGAAGCATGTACATTTGAATTAGCTTTGTCTAATGATTAATCACATCCATAATAAATGTTTTTGTGATTATAATTGCATGTAAATATGCATAAAATATATACTATATATATATATATATATATATACACACACACATATATATATACACACACACACACAAAGTACACGTATTAAAAAATACAAATTAAGGGCATTAATGAGAGAACTACTAAATTTATAAAAAAGAAAAACAATGCAGAAATATAAAATGTTGGGAAAAATAACTAAAGAAGATGGAAGCAGGCTATTCTGTTGTTTCGATTCCCTGATTGGAGGAGATTCTTTTGTAAAATCATTGGTAAGCTGATGTGTTTTTCAAGAAATTTAACTGTTAAACACAACTATATAGAAATGATTTGTAATAATGCGAGTCTATAGCGTCAACAAAAGCAAATACTATTAATAAACCTTATAGCTTCCAGTAGGTCTGTGTTCAGTTTGTAAATTATTGTTAAAATTCCTCTATGGAGAAAATGAATGGGATTTTTACTTGCGGAACGCAACAAAGTGACAGCATGTGACAGGCTTGATACATCGCCATGGAAATGGAATGTTGTACATTCTAAAAATTTTGACATTTAAAAAAAAATCAGTTTGAACATTCTAAAGTTTTGTGTTAAAGATTAAAGGTCAAGCCATTCCAATTCCTACAGGGACACCAAACAGAAGTCTACTTCGTCTGCCATTGTTCTAACAAACAGATGGTAAGTGGCTAAGCCAGTGTTGCTATGACCCATCTAACATCTACACAGCACAAACAGATGCAACACACAAACGCAATACAGCACATTCGGAAAGACAGAGCACGCCACAGTTGAATAAGTGACCTTTGCAACTTTCCTCTCTCTCCACACATCGCTCCATTTATTTCCCACTCCAGTCAGAAACGCCCCAGAAAAAAACAGTCAGATTGCATCTCTAAAACAAGTACACTTCAATAACATCACATAAAAGGTTATTCCATCCAGTCAGATGCACTCTAGTTGAGAGTAACCTCTGATGCTCTTTGGAGTGCGTGTTATTTCATCGCATTCCCCCTTTAATTTGCAACACAAGGCATGAGAGAGACGTGGGGAGGGCGCTCATCCTCCGCCTCTTGTCGTGCTGCCCAATCTGCGGCCTGTTAGGCAGTAGGCGGAAACTAATGACCAACATGAGCTGTTTATTTTGCAGCATTCCCAAGACGCTGCAACAGCTGCCAAGCAAAAGCAGAAAAAAAAAGAAGCCGCCTTCAGCTAGCCACACTACAACAGCGGCCTTTCAAACGCTGCGACGGCCAGCGCAACCTCTGCTTCACACGCCGCTCCAGACGTTCAGCGCAGGTCGTCTGCTTCATCTCAATTACTCTTCATCCTACTTTTCAGAAAGCACTGGAGAAAGTAAAAAGGGTTCTTCGGTAGAGCTCCGGAAGTTAATATCCCATTCATTGTCTCCATAGAAAAACTGACATTAGTGATAAAGCAAAAATCATTCCTTTAAGTCGATGTGATAAAAGTTTGTGCTGATTGCACAAGATATTAATCCAGGAAAGAGAACCACCAATGAAGAGGGTTTTCCAAAATTGCATCAGATAATCAGCCACTCATTTTTGTTTTTATATATGATTTAGCCCGTTTAAACCCTAAATATAACTATAACCTACATATAACAATATTGTGCATATATGGGTACATTTGTACATACATATATATATGTTATATTTAAATATATGGAGTATAAGAATCAATTGGCTCTCAAGAAATGCATTATTTATTATAAAGTATAAAATAGAATATATTTGTATATATCTGTGAATAATTGGGGGGAGGATAAGAAAATATATATATATATGTATATGTGTGTGTGTGTGTGTGTGTGCGCAGCTATATTTTTCAAAAATGTTTTCCCAGGTATTCGCAAATATATTCTATTTTATATTTAGCAATAAATAATGCATTTTTAGAGAAACAATCGACTCCCCAGGCAATGCAGCCTAGGATATTTCTCCTAAATAACTATTTATTACAGATTTTTCTGAAGACCTTGTAAAAAAAAATGGAAAAATGTGGGCGCTCGCTGTTGTTCTCTTCTGGGACTAGAAAGCGTTGCGAATGCTCGGCCACAGCAAAGCCTGCACCGAGCGTCCTCTGGCTAGCCGTGCTATTCCTGGGTGACACAGAAAAAGCCTCCTCACACGCTACAGTGCTTTTTAAGGAATTCTGACAGGCTTGAGCCAATGGATCAAATACCACAAGCCACTTGCTGCTCCCAGGCGTCGCTCCTTCACGACTCCCAGAGCGACTTTGTGCCAGTATAATGAATGAGCCCAGATCACTCTTAATCTCTGGCCGGCCGCCATCTGCCTCTGCGGTAACATGAGCGGGCTCCACATTGGTCACTACGATCTCATCCTTCCGAGTTTCTCTTATTGCACGTCTTAGATCAATATGAAGATCCAAAGGCTCATTTCAAACAGCTCTGGGCCTTCAGGTATCATCGGCGCAGCGGCAAAGGAGTCCAGGTGTCTGTATGCAAACAATAATCCACAGAAACAATGATAAAGAGATACTTTTGAGCATAACTAGTCTGTCCAGCTCTGAGATTGCAGCTAGATCATCGTTCGCTGGCATGTTTCAAGCAGACAGCATGCCCTCAGACGTCCAGAAAGGGTTGAGCTGTCAATCCTGACATGATGGGATGAATCTCCTGAGTTTTAGCTCGAATCACTGTGTTAAACCAGCCTCTGCAACGGGTTTGGAACAAATACTACCAAGCACACAAATGCATACAAATTTTAGACAAAAATAACATAGGAACCAGTTAAACTGAGTAATTGAATGCAGAATTAGCTTACTTTTCCTCCGCATGATGGTCGAAATATCCTCACTGCTAAATAGAGCACAAGACTTGAGGAAGAAATGCAACCCAAAGATTTTAAATGGGGGTTACAAAGCTGCCCGTTCATGACACTACATTTTTTTGCACTATAAATCAAACAAAAGATGACTATATGAAACGATCTGCATGATCCCGCTACCAATAATCCAAGATAATAGTCTAATAATCTTGTTTTGAGCATGATAAGGTGCAACTGAAATAGAAAAATCAAGCAATTTTTGTTATTACTGTATAAGCATTGAAATCAAACTTGGCAACCAGTACAGAACGACTGACGCTAATGATGCATTTTAATGCATGTTTGGATATTAATATGATACAAGCAAGCTTATTTCACACACTATTTACTAAAAACCACAAGTAGAAGTTGTTAATATACATACAGCAGTAATAATGCTGTAAATAATGCCAAACAGGGCAAGATAAAATGTAAATTATTGATGCAAATCATCTCAAAATGGCCAAATAGGACCCTTAAAATTGACTGAAATTAACACTTTAAACAAAATCCACTATAAATGTTGCAAATGGCACAAGCGGAGGGTATCAATCTGATCACATGCAAACAATTGAAACAAATACTCTTAAAATACCCTAATCCTAATAAACCATATAGCTCATTTTTACCTCTCTCACTGATTAAAAGGGTGCATTCATCAATACAAAAAAAGCCTGTTAGAGTCTAAAAATATCAATCAGCTCCTCTCCGCACCCAAATAAGCAAACCAAGTGAATGAAAACCACACGAGGGGCGCAACAGATTTGTGTTAAACTACACCAGAGCTGTACAAACAAGGGTTAACATGATTCACTCGGTGGAAACCAACAAGTTGAGCCTGTTCTGCCAACAGAGCTTTGAATCACACGGTTTTCTGTCAAGCCCTCCGTCACCCTTACCGTAATTACTTTTTTCATAAACGGGGGTGGGAAAGAGCTCTAACGACTGGTGTGTGCCTTCAGTGTGCGAGGGGAAGCATTTCTGGAAACGGTATGGCATGAGAGTGTGTGTGTGTGTGTGTGTGTGTGTGTATGTGTGTGAGGGGGCGGCGATCTGAAATCACTGCTGCTGTCAAACAAGCAGGAGAGAGTGAAATATCCTCCTTCCGCCAGGAGCCGAACCTCCAACTCACTTGATAAAGCAGCGGGCTCCTTCGAAGGTATATCCTTCTTCCCATCCGGTGGGTAAATCTGAAAAAGGAGACAGGAGGACAATGAGCTTTGCATGCAAAAAGCATCTTCTATCTAGAGAGTGACTGGCTGCACATCTCTCATCGTGGCCGTGATCTGCAGTGCTGTTCAATGCCCACAAGCACTGCTCCGCTCGCATCCCTAACACTGCAGATCAACACGTCTCGTACAGCCTGTTTTGCCTTAAAAAAAAACTGCTAAGGCTTTCATAACGCAACTGTGGAAGTTTTACAACAGAGTGTTTTGAGGAATGCAAAGCATCTCCTGCGAGCGGTCAAATCATCCGACGAGTGCAGGGGCAATGACAGCTGTCAATCAAAAGCCAAAAACACCGTGCAAGCTTTCAGAAACGTGAGCGCAGGTGTGCTGCATGCATGCAACGCGACGCGACGCGAACGCAATGACATCGCGCGCGTCGCGTTCTGCCACAGCTGCGGCTCTGCAGCTGCATTGATTGCGTTTCTTCTTATGCGGTGATTTTTTTTTTCTTCCTCGCTTACCTGGAGTTTTTCTGTGCCCTGTAATGACGGCTTCTCCCGTGACTGGATGCAGCCAGGTTGTGCTCTTCGCTTCTTCACTGTTGGGTGAGAAAAAAGGGGGGAAGAGAAGGTGAAAAAACAACCAACGAGAGGCGTTCGAGTCGAACCGAGCCCTAACTTTTCATTCCGCTGATATTTACTTGATAAAGAAGACGCGTCCGTCGCGGGTCACGCCGTAACTCCATGAGGAAGGCAGGCAAGACAGCCACTCCGGGTTGAGGTCCGCCGCCATGTCTGAGCACTGAGAGCAGCGCTCGAGCTGCGCGCCTCCGACCCGCTCGCGCGTACTCGGGATTCCTTAGCAACGGTGTCCACGGCGCAGGCGGGAGAAGCGCCTCTGGGGGGCGGGGCGTACGCGCGGACCAATGACGTGCGTGCAGACGCGATTTCGTATTTAAATAACATTCTTAGTTAGGTTAGCCAGCTTTAGTTGTGTTTTGTGCTCACGGAATAAAATAAAAAATGAGTTTATTGCGAATGAAAAACATTTCAAAAGTTTTGGGGTACTTTACAAAGATATATAATTTATTTTTTTTATTTATTTCATAAAAGCTATCAAAGCTTATTCTGTAAATTCTTGTGAATATTAAATGCAAATATCAAAACAGTTGGGCTAACTATAAATAAATAAATGAGTGTTGTCAAACGATTAATTACGATCCATAATAAAAGTTTTCGTTTACATAATACATGTGTGTGTACTATGTTTATTTGTTATATATATATATATATATATATATATATATATATGAACACAAGCGCATGTATATATTTAAAAACAAATAGGCAATTTTGTGTTTATATATTAAATATATTTATAACTAATTTAACTAACTAACTTATAATACTATAATATTAATATATAAATGTAATTATATAATGTATAAACGTCCTTAAAAAAAATATTGTGTGTGTGTGTTTATATTCATATTAAATATACCCATTCACATGTGATTAATGACAATTATTTTACACCACTAAAATAAATGCATAAATAAATAGCCCATTATTTTTTGCATGATGATTGCTATACATTGCTTTTTAAATATTTATAACAAAAATAAAAATGTTTGCTACATTTATAATAATAATAATAAAGTATGTTTTTTGTCTGCATTTAATTGATTTCTAAAACAAAAATGTAAACTTGGGTGTTTATTTATTTATATATTTATTTATTTATTTATTTTATTATTTTGTCAATCAGTGTAAAAATTAGCTCAACAAGTTGAACAACAAAACCCTTCCCTTTGGTGTCTTAATAAATCATTATCTTTCAGTGGGAAAATAATAAATCATAACAGTGAACAGCTATAAATAAAACCATTTTTAATTATAAGGAACAGAAAGAACGTTGTAATATATATATATATATATATATATATATATATATATATATATGTGTGACACAATAAATATATTATTAACAAAAAACATTAAGTAAACAAGTACTTTACAGTCATCTGTGGGCTAATCACTTTACTGTACAAATACATACAAAAACACATAACAATAGATGTTTTTCTTTTTTTTACTGTACATTTGTCATAGTTACACTTTCATAGGATGTTTGTGAAGAATGTGCTAAACTCATGCAGTGCTAACCGTATTATATAAAACTGCAGAAACATAGGTGTTCTTACCATTCAGAGTGTTTCCTTCAGGTCAGTCTTCTTCAGACAGCATATGAGAGTGTGAGATGATGATGATGATGATGATGATGGTAACGGTTAGTTCTGGTCTCACCCGAGTGTCTGACCCTGATCTGAACTCATAACTGAGTCTTTATTCTTAAACGTGTGTCCAGACGCTAAACGACCTTCTAGCAGTGCCCTCGTCTCTAAACCAGCTATAAATCCACCCAATTAGTAATCCAGTCTGACCAAAGGGGCTTAAAACAGATTAGCGCTGGTGTCTACAAGACTGGAGTCTGGTGTAGGGCTTTCTTAGTTTATTTTACTCATAACAAATTTTGATCATTTTTGGTAACCACTATTTCACAGGATGCATATAAAATTCTAGGAAATAAATAAATGTGCAAATGTTGCTGTGATGTTCTGAGTGGTTTCTAGTATCTATAATCTTAGTTATTTATTTATTTATTCTCTTATAATGAAAATCCTAAAATACAAGCAAATTAGAAAAAACATTAGCACACATCATAAAAAAGGGTTTGTTTAGATCATTATGACCAGTAGTGTGTTATTTTAGTATCATGGAGATATTATTATATTTGTATTTATTTATTTATATTTTATATTTTATTTGTATTTCGATCATACTTTTATTATTTTTATTTTTAATATTTTTATTTTTATTTTAGTTAATGTATCAGTAAGTTTGTTTTTGTCAATTTTAGTCAAAATTTAGAGTACTTTTTTAGTTTTAATATTATATTATTTTAATATTTTATATGTATTTAGAGTATATTATTATTATTATTTTTATTTAAAATTTTAGTTCATGTTGTTTTCTGTCAATTTCAGTAAATAATGTCCATATAGTTTTTATACATTTTAAATGTAGTATTTGTATGATTATTTTTAATAATTTCGATTTTCAAGTAACTAAAATGTTTTTGTAAATGTGTGAATTTTGTAAAGTTGTAACTAAAATTATTACAAAAATATTTCTAGCGTACATTTTACAAGAAAAACTACTTAGTCATTCTAACTCAAAACTTTAGGTTAAATTCATGTATTACTTGCCTTATCTAACTTTCTAATTTTATTCAAAAGTCATTTATTTTACAAAACATTTCTGAGTGACTAATCAAAATTAAAAAGTTCAAACTAACAAACTAAACATTCAATAAGTCTCTTTGTATTTTTGCTAAAATGTTTGGCATTTGTTGTATTTTTGTTAAGTTTTATTAATATTATACGTGACACTAAATATAACAGAATTATTTAGCTAGCGTTGAACAATTTGCATCAAATGTAAATACTGAGGGACAGAGTTTATTAAAATCTCTCTTTATAGTAATAGCTATAGAGATGCTTTCAAAGGAAAACACACTCGTGAATGACTATAAGTGGAGGTGCATTAGTAAAAGTGAATATCAGAAGTAAATTTGGGTTTTACAGCCGTATGAAGAGCTGAAGCGATGCCCTCACAAGACGTAGCTCATCTCAGACAGGCTTCAATCGTAAGAAAGCCTCATCAATATTCATTATGAGAAGCCATCGTCCATTTAATAACTGTGGGAAAGAAGAGCAGCAGAACATGTGGAGGTTTGATGACAATCCTGAGCAGTTTTGACGGGCCGGTGGGTTTGCAGAAGCTCACTCAGGAATACACTTCAAGCTGGGTGACAGCGACGGATCCTGAGCCGTGACTAATTATGTGTGCGGCACACTCAAGGCCTATCCGAGCCACTTTGTTTTCAATCCACGTCCGCTTATCAACATGCCCTTTCACATAAAAGTTGATTCTAATGCCATGCAAAAGTTCTGTAAAGTATCTAGATGTTTGCGGAGGCAAGCATCACTATTGTGATTGCTCTTATGGTTAGTGATCTGAACAAATATTTCCCAGCTTAAAAATTCACATTTAAATTAATCATTCAGATTCACAATTCATATGGCCAGGAAATGTTTCACATTTTCAAATGATTCATATCTATACATTTTCTTTTTTAGATTCATATCTATTAACGATTTTCTGATTCATGTTTTGTCTTTTTTGTACTGATTGTTTTTTTTGTTTCACGTCCTAAAAATATTTTTTAGATCAACACCTATACAATGTTTTACAGATTCAAGTCCAGATTTTTTTCCCCAGATTCACATTTCTAGATATGATTCATATTTATAAATGTTTTTCATATTCATGTTTTTTGACGCTTTTTTAGATTCACGTCCTGAAAATATTTTTCAGATTCACGCCTTTACAATGTTTTTCAGATTTAAGCCCAGAAAAAGTTTTGTTTTTTTTTGATTCACATTAATACATATAGTTCATATCTATAAATGTTTTTGAGGGTATTGTACAGATTTATTTTTGTTTCATGTCCTGAAAGTATTTTTCAGATTCATCCCTTTACAATGTTTTTCAGATTAAAGTCCAGATTCACGTATGATTCATATTTATAAATGTTTTTCAGATTCATTTTTGTCAATTTTTTTTTAGATTCACGCCTTTACAATGTTTTTAAGACTCAAGTACAGTTTTTTTTTCAGATACACATCTATAAAATGTTTATTAGATTCATTTCCAAACTTACTTATTTTTTTCAGATTCAAAGTTTTTCAAATCCTTTTTTTCAGACTCGCATACAGACTTTTTTCTAGATTCATGTCCAGAAAACATATTTTTCAGATTCACATCCAAAAATACTTGTCAGATTCACGTGTGTAACATATTATTCAGACAGCCTGTAGCTCAAGAGTTTGATCTGTATTCGATATGTACTGTTTCCAGCTGGTCGTCTCGATATATTCTCTCACAGTAATGAGCCATTGTGTTGATTCTTCACAATCCATTGACTTAAGCTGACGAGTGTTTCTGCTCCAGACAAGTACAACTACAGCAGCTCCGTGTTTCCATCTAAAAACTCATTTGTTCTGCGTCGCTTTCTGGACCCCTGATGGTATTTCCGCTGCGCTCGAGTCACATCATATTTATCACAAAAAGCGGCTCCTAACAGCTACCATACTGATGGCCGTTTGTGTTTACGCCGTGGAGCCATTTGTTGCATGCGTGATATGCTCTCGGAGCCTGTCAGGAAGTCAAGCTCTTCAGATACACATAGATAAGTCAAATCACTAGCACCTGTCAGTCGGCCTCTTATCGTGTCTGTTTACGTCTCTTTTGGAGCCTCTATGTTTGCACTAAAACATATGTGTCTTTCTGAGCTTTGTTTAAACTGCACTCAAAGCTGTTCAGCTCTCTTAAAAATATGAAAATATGCCCTATGATTTAGATTTTTTTTATTTCAGTTATTAGCAGTCTTTTACTATTACACAGAAAAAATGTGGATTTCAGACAGACGTTTTGAGATGTTGAGCATCGAAGGTTTAAAATTATATAGACTTCTGCAGACAGAAATAATTTTATAAAAAAAACCAAACATATGTTGTCAAAGAATAAAGTGAAAAAATGTCATTTACAAGGAATTTTTATTTACAAGGAAATGTCAAGTAAAATAAAATCAAACATGAAATATCAAAGTAGAAAGACTGAAATATCTTTTTTTTGGTAAAATGCATTCTAATAATGCTTATATTTATAACCTCGAAAAAATATTAGCTTATAAAATATTAATAGCTTATACTTATTATTTTTAGCAAAAAGTTTTTTATAAATAAATATAATCCTATAATCTTTCTGAAATTTCTCAGTTAATTACAATTAAAAACACTGAATTAAATATGATTTTTTTTTTAGAAAGCCAGAAATTAAGGATTTTATTGTTTTATCTGCAACATTAAAACACATTTGTATTTATTTAAATTATTATTTATTTATTTGATTTTTTAATTTCTAATTGAACACATTTTTATGTAATTTATCTAGAGATGTATGGAAAATTGTATTTATGTTTTTTTGTTTGTTTTACTTCCCAAAAGTTTTTTTTTTCAATGTACAGACAGAAATATTTCTTTAAAATGTGAATATTGAACATTTTTGGACTACAAAACAGCTGCCAAAACTCTAGAAAAGTGAAAACTGAATCTGAAACATGAGCATCTTTAAAGGTTATTCTAGGTTTCTGTCTCATCATAAGGTGGAGGGAAGCTCAAGGACAGAGAAAACAACACTATTGTAGCTAAACCCCACACTTACTCTAATCGATCGAGTCTGCAACGGAGCAAACAAACTGCTGCGCTAAATTACCTTTGATCTTTATCTGGTTCTTTAACCATAACTTAACAACAGACCAATGAATTCAGATGTGTTACATTTAAATGATAAGCTTTTAATGTATTATTTCAAAGCGGCTTCTCTTATGTTCTCATAGACTAATGAAAACAGCAATAAATAAATATAAATGATAAATATAAAAATGTATATACGGATCTGATATATAATTTATATAGCAGTGGAAAATGATGTTTTAAATTATGAAAATATCTTCTTGAAACTTTTGAACACCATCCATATTAGTTATTTAAAGCTGAAAGACCTCAAACTCAAAAGCTGTCTCGTCTCATGTCACTGCAGTCAAAGCACTGAATTATTCTGTCTTATTGCTCTCGCAAAGATTTTTTGCGACCCTTCATAAAATATTCATAGCTGTTAGCCTCTGACAAGTTATACACAATTTGCATCAAGCGTCTACCAAGACATCTGCAAACTTCAGGGTGGTTTCGTCCGCCGACACATACAAACAAACAAACAAACAAACACGGCAGGCTCGTTAATATTTACTTTCTCCAGTCTGATTAAATGTTATTCTGCTTTATTTTATTAATCAATTTTTGTTTATATATGCTAACCTTATTAGTTTGCTTTTCCAGGACTCCCTCCGTCCATCTCTTCTGGCACGTTCATATTCTTGGGCTGTTTTGGCAGAAGAGAGCAACTACTGATATTGATGTTGCATCAGAGCAGACTTTAACGAGCCAAGCTAAATTGGCAAATAAATAAATGAATGTCAAAATATATATCTTATGAAAAACTAGCCTTTGGGTTAATTCAAAGAAGCTTGTTTGCTTAAATCCGTATCCAAGCAACTTTAAACATGAATAAAACTAACATAATTAAAAAATAAATTTCTGTAACAAAAAAAAAAAAAAAAAAAAAATAAATATATATATATATATATATATATACACAAATTTGA
>JAUCMT010000087.1:782183-795370 GCA_032357475.1 Enteromius thamalakanensis
TATATATATTATTATTATTATTATTATTATTATTATTACTGCAAAAAAAAAATAAATTAGACAGAAATAGATCTAAAACTTACTTACTTCAAATATACTCAAATGCAAATAAAGTAAAAAATAAAATAAAAATGCAATTTTAATTAAAATAAAAAAATAAAAAATTAAGTAAAAATAAACTTAAAGAATAAAATAAAAGAGAAAATACATAAAATAATATCAAAAATAAGAAAAAGGTAAAAAATAAATAAAAATAATTTCTATATTATTTTAAATCAGCCAGCCAGATAAAGCTTGAGGTTCAGCTCTGGGACTTCAGAAGCAATTCACCATTGCACTTGTCGAGACACAAAAGCACACCTACTGCTTGAGGAACAGAGTGAACTTTTCAGGATATAGTTTGAAGAAAAAGAAGCAGCAGTGGCCAGAAAATCAGCTTCGCTTGACCTTCTTTGGCAAATTTGTAATCGAATAGTGCATAATGTTCCTGCAAGTTCTTTCTTTCTGCACTTAACTCCTGCAAGTTTGTAATGGCCTTCTGTGCTGGTCATCATCGGTGGAGGTGATGGAGGTAAAGGTCAGCACTTTACATCTCCAGACGTCTGCATTTCTCAGCTCCGCTCTGTCGTTGCTGGGATTGCAGGCCGTCCAGAGAACTGAACTCCGTTTGCTCTTCTCCTGCTGGTTGGTGGAGAAATCGAGGGTCACGGGGTCACGGTGCTGGTATGACGCTGCAGGCAGACCTCACTCTGTTTGCTTAAACTCCGTTCACCTCATTTCTCAGCTCCGTAGAAAAGCGTACTGAGCTGTTCTGCAGTCTAAGGGAGGAAGTGAAACAGATTTATTATATTCCATACAGTTTATCTATGTTTTTTAAGTTGTAAGTGCATTTTAATTATTTTCTAGAATTTTATTATATATATATATATATATATATATATATAGTAGATATTTTAATAATTGAATACATTTTAATATATATATATATATATATTTGTTTTTTACTCTTAAAATATATTTTCAAATTGTGAATATTTTTTTCTAATTGAATTAGATATTTATTATTTAAATATGTTCCTTTAAATATGTTATTTAATATGTTCCATACCACTTAATCTATATATTTCAAGTTGTGAATAAATCTGAAATCTAATAAATATTTTTATAATTTTAGTATATATTGTAATTGTAATAAATTAATTGTTACTTTAATTTGTAATGTAAAGTTGTAATTACTTTTTACAATTGTATGAATTTTTTTATAGTATTCAATATATTTAATCTATATGTTTATGTTGTAAACACAATTTTAATGAATTCTTTTTTTGTAATATTATTTTATTTTATTTATAATTATATTCAATACATTTAATCTATATTTCAATTGCGGAGGAAACAATTTTATTATATATTAAATCATATATTTTTATATCCAATATATTTAGTCTTTATTTTTAAGTTTCTATAAATTGTGTTTATTTTATTAAATATAATATATTTATTATAACATCAATTAATTTATTGTATTGCATATTTAATTTTATATGTTTAGTTTAATAAACAATCATAATGAATTTTGTTATGTATAAATTTATATTTCTTATACTCAATATACTTTTTTTCAAAATGAATGAATGAAATGTAATTATTTATATTTTAAATCAGTATTTCTCTTACCTTTGTCCAACATCTTAGTTGATTTAGTTTCACTGAGCTTGTCGCAGTGCATTATGGGATTGTCTTCACTATAATTGCTGAGGTCCAAGTGCTTCCCCACGTCATTCTCTGGCATCTTGAAGTGATCTAAGAGAGAAGGACAGGGGTTAAGATACGTCAAAGTACACACACACACACACACACACACACACTCATGGTAAACGTGAGCTTTAGGAGCGCTGAAGACGAGCGGAGCTGACAGAACATCACACAGTTATGTAAAAGCCGAAGAAGCATTAGTATTAGCGCGGGCAGACTGCAGGCGTCATCATACAGTTAATGAACACATGAAATTATACAGCTGTTACAGACTTCTGTGTCACAAAAACCTCTGCTGTACTCGAGCTCTCCAGAGGAGCAAAACCTTATATATATAATTATATTACAATATATATATATATAATTTTGGATTAAATATCATAAAATGTGTTTGTGTTGATACATATATATATATATATATATATATTTAATAAGAATTTTACATATAAATTTTATATATAATTTAATATCTATATTTTATTACTTTATTTATTAATATATAAATGTATAATATAATATTTAATTTTATTCAGTACAATCAATCTGTACTTGTAAAGTTGAAATTCAGTTGATTATTCTGTATAGTTTCACTATGTATTCCATTTTACAATCACATAAGAAAAAATAGAATTATATATATATATATATATATATATATATTTATTTATTTTTTTATTTTTTTATGAACTTTGTGAACAGAGAGTGTTAATGACAGGAGGTCTGCTGGAGCTCAGACTCTCAGTGTCGCTCACGGCTCACCGTGGCTTTGTTTGGTGTTTGTTTGTGGCGAGTGTCAGGTAATTCTTTTGTTCTGACATTCACAAAGGAGAAGAAAAGAAATCTTTGTTTCTGTTTTTGTTTGTCCTCCCGAGTCATTATACACTGCTTCCTTTCGGGTGAAATAAGAGAGGGACGACAATCTCCGGCTCCACCTTGTCCTTCCTCATGTGTTCTCGCACTATTTCTATAGTATGCATATTAGTGTGGACAGTACACCAGGCTTCTATGTGCATTTCTGCATGACCTACACCAACCTTATTTCATTGTAAACAATGCAATGCACTCGGCTTGACCTTCCATTTACACTGTGATAAATTTATTTAAATGCTATATATTTCTAAATTATTATTATTTCATAATGATAATATAATCCATTTGCATATTTTATAAAAAATTTATTTAATATTATTTTATGAACATTTTATGAACTATTATATAAAACACTAAAATGAAAACCATTTAAAAAAATTTACTTGAAATAAAATATTCATTAATTGAAAAAATGTATTATTAAATTTATTTTTTAAATTATGCATGAAAAATAAAGAATATCTGCTACTATGTATACGCGAGTCACTACGTTGTGCGCACTTGAGACAGTAGTATTGACAGCCAGCAGTCAGATCTGTTTTTAAGCACCTCAGTCGTCTCTCACAGCCCATAATGCTATTTTTAATGAGGGAACTGTGGGAATGTGCTCTCCTCAGATCATATTTGTGTGCTTACAGAGACTCGGGCCGTCCGCTGAGACTGGGATTTAAGCTAATGAAGCCAAGACACACAGCAGCCTCCCTCAAGCAATCTGTCCACACAGACTCCCAGCATCATCTTCATCAGACTCACAAAGTGTTGCTTGATCAACACTGAAGATGCACTTTCAATTAAAAGAAGTATTGTTTGTTTTGGTCAGAAGAAGGAATTACAAGCTGTAACATGAGATACTGCAGAGCCATATCGTACTGTTCTAGCTCCTGAACGGTTGCTATGGTGATTTGGGAGGCTGCAATGAGGTTGTTAGGTAGTCTATATGGTGTTCCTAGCCTCTACAATGGTGATTAACAACAGTGTAGTTCAAGGAGGTTGCTAGGGTGTTCAGGAAGTTGCTCTGTGGTTGTAAGGATGTTCAGGCAGTTGATATGTAGTTGCTATGGTGTTTAGGAAGATGTTATGTGGTTGCTAGGGGGTTACTAGAATGATCAGAAAGTTTATAAGCAGTGGCTCAGTGGCTGCTACGCAGCTGATAATATGATGTCCAGAAAGTCGTTGTTTGGTTGATAGGGTGTTCAGAAAGTTGCTTTGTAGTTGCTAGGGTGTTCAGAAAGTTGCTATGTGGTTGCTAGGGGGTTACTAGCATGTACAGGATGTTTCTGTACAGTGGCTAAGTGGCTGCCAAGGTATTGTTGCTATGCAACTGATACTAGGATGTTTGGAAAGTTGTTTGGTGGTTGTTAGGATCTTCAGAATGTTACTATGTGGTTGCTAGAGTGTTCAGAACATTGCTATGTGGTTACTAGGGGGTTACTAGGATGTTTAGGATGTTTCTATACAGTGGCTAAGTGACTGCCAAGGTATTGTTGCTATGCAGCTGACACTAGGATGTTTGGAAAGTTGTTGTGTGATTGTTAGGATGTTCAGAATGTTGCTATATGGTTGCTAGGGTGTTCAGAAAGTTGGCATGTGGTTGCTAGGGTATTTAGGATGTTGTTATGTGTTTGCTTGGAGGTCACTAGAATGTTTAGAAAGTGTCTTTGCATTGGCTAAGTGACTGCCAAGGTATTGTTGCTATGCAGCTGATACTAGGATGTTTGGAAAGTTGTTGTGTGATTGTTAGGATGTTCAGAATGTTACTATGTGGTTGCTAGAGTGTTCAGAACATTGCTATGTGGTTGCTAGGGGGTTACTAGGATGTTCAGGATGTTTCTATACAGTGGCTAAGTGACTGCCAAGGTATTGTTGCTATGTAGCTGATACTAGGATGTTTGGGAAGTTGATGTGTGGTTGCTAGGGCGTTGAGAATGTTGCTATGTGGTTGCTAGGGTGTTCAGAAAGTTGACATGTGGTTGCTAGGGTATTTAGGAAGTTGTTATGTGCTTGGAGGCTTACTAGAAAGTGTCTTTGCATTGGCTAAGTGACTGCCAAGGTATTGTTGCTATGCAGCTGATAATATGGTGTTCGGGAAGTTGATGAGTGGTTGCTAGGGTGTTCCTGTGTGGTTGCTAGGGGGTTACTGGGATGTTCAGAATGTTTCTATGCAGTGGCTAAGTGACTGCCAAGGTATTGTTGCTATGCAGCTAATACTAGGACGTTTGGGAAGTTGATGTGTGGTTGTTAGGGTCTTCAGAAAGTTTCTATGTTGTTGCTAGGAGGTTACTAGAGTTTTCATGAAGTTGATATGAAGTGTTTCCCAGCATATTTTGGGAGGTTGCTATGCAGCTGATACAAAGGTCACTGTTATGTGGTTGCTAGGGTGTTCTGGATGTTTCTACGCAATGGTTAAGTGGTTGGCAAGTGTTCGGGAGGTTGCTAGGGTGAGGTACTGCAGTCTGAATGTACTTTGATTATATTTATACTCCCTTCTTCTAAAGCTAAAATAGTTTCCTGCCATGAGCTTCAGTATTAATATATGATTTCTATGATCTTCAATGGAGGATGGAGGATATGTGATGTGTGGCGCCGTGCACATCCAGACCCTGGAGGTTCAGAACCACGGTGTGTCGTTGAACTGGTGTCAAACACACATCCCTGGCAGAGTTAAGTTTGATCAGAGCACTTTAACCTGTGCTGCCTCAAAATAAAGCCATTCATATTGAATGAGCCTGTAATAAAATGTGTAAGACACTCGGTACTGTGTAAACACATGAATATTGAATAACAATATTCAAGTTATGGCTGCTGTTCCTGTGAGGACATACAGAGAATAAAGTGTACTAACATCAAGAGTGTGACTGTTTCAATTTATAACACGCAGTTCAAGAGTGCATTTCATATCAGGCACTTATGCATTTAGTAAAATAATGTTATTTTTCAATTTACATTACATTTACATAGCTACATTCATAAAATGTAGACTATAATAAGACTGGATCTATGTAGGTTGCTATTCACAGCTAGGTAGTTTACAATGGTGTTCTTAAAGGTTGCTATGTTGTTGCTAGAGTGTTCTTAGAGGTTGATATGATGCTGCTAGGAAGTTGCTACACTCTCAGAAGTAAAGGTACAAAAGCTGTCACTGGGGCAGTACCTGTTCAAAAGGTACACGCTTGGATCCATTTGGTTCAAATGCAAACATTTTAAGTGCTAATATGTAACTTTACGTTACCAAAATAAACCATTTATTTCTGAAAATGTATTGTGAAAAAACAGCATTTGATGTTTTGATGCTGGTTTATGCTGGTCTAAGCCGGTCATTTGTCAGCACGTGACCAGCATAAACCATCTTAAACCAGCAAAAAGACCAGCATAAACCAGCAAAGGACAAGCATAGTACAACCAGCATCCCAGCATCAAAATACCTGCCTTTGCTGCTATGCTGCTAGGGTGTTTGGGAGGTTGCTGGTTTATTTAGAAGGGTTGCTATGAGGTTTCTAGGGTGTTTTGGGAGGTTCCTATGCAGCTTCTAAGTGGTTGCCAGGGTTTCTATTTACAGTAGTTGCTGGTTTGCTACGTGGTTTTTTGTGGTGTTCTGGGAGGTTGCTCTGTGGTTGTCAGGGTATTCTGAGATGTATCTTTGTAGTTGCTAGGTGGCTGCTGGTTTGAGATGTTGTTATGTGGTTGCTAGGGTGATCTTGTGGTTGGCTATATGCTTCCGGGAGGTTTCTCTACTGTTGCTAGGCGGTTGTTCGGTTGAGGTGGTGCTATGTGGTTGCTAGGTGTTTTGGCATGTTACTAATGCTTTTTATGAACAGTAGTGATATTACAATTACAACAAAAAAAATGTTAACATCATTCAAACTTTATTCAGCAACTCTTTTCTTGTAGCAAGTAAATGTTAAATTCCCCTACAAGACCAACCCAATTTTTTCTTTTAGACCGGCTCATTATTCCAAGACGACTCTTCACTTCCTGTTGCACTGAGCCCATTAAAATCCTCTGAATGTGCTAATGCAGGATGAGTAACGACGAATGAAGCTGGACGAGTGCCAGCCGTGATTTACAGCCTTTTGAAGAGATCAGTGAGACTCTGGAAGACGCTGCTCTGGGAGAGAAGGACGGGAAGCGTGATGGAAATCTGCTCGCTATCAAACGACAGCAATCAAAATATCATTACTCTCACCCCGCACCTCTGTCTCTCTTTTGCTAAGCGCCGCTCTCAGCTGATCTGACTTCCTGTTTAAGAAAAGCACGCAGGCGCGTCTATCTAAAGAGCTGCAGCTTCATTAAAAGCACCTGTCGTGATCGTGAAGGAAGCAAAGTTCCCATGCTTTGCTCATCTTATCTTGCTTATACCGCCGCCTCCATCTGAACAGCATAATAAAATTCAGATATATTTAAATGTATAGAAAAGCATTAAGACACATTTTAATGAGATTTGCTCAAAAGAATGTGTGGGTGTGTTATATACAGTATATATATATATATATATATATATATATATACACACACACACATAATAAATATACACAGAACACATATATTATATGTAATCAAAAAGTTATATTTTGGGCGTTAATAATTTTTTGACAGCACTAATACTGTCACGAGCTGAACTGGAGTTGCCCGTGGAAGCCTCCAGAGGGTACTCCAGGTCAGACTATGTTGATTGTTCGTATGTCACTCTGTTCTATGTTCTGTTCTGGACTTATATTTTGAAGTGTCTCCCATTGTTCCCATGCAAACTCTGTATGTCTCCACCCTCATGTCCACAGATTAGTTCATCCCTCTCGTTACCTCGTTATGTGTCGAATTTAAAGGTTGTTTGTTCATTGTCTAGTCGCTGTTCAATGCGTGAATGTACCCTGCATCTCTGGACTCTGTGTTTCTCTGTTTAGGATTATCAACCTTGCCTGTCCCGGACATTCGCTCTAACCTCACCCCCTGGACTCTGTTTGCTGTTTGCCTGACCCATGCTACGCCCTCTGGATTATTCTCATGTCTCTGCCTCTGATGTTCCTGTTTGCCGTCATCGACCCTGCTTGTTTGTATTCAGACTATGTTTAATAAACTGTTGCACACGGATCCGAACGCCCCACGTCTCGTGCAAGACATATACATATATATATATATTTAGTGCTGTCAAACGATTAATAGCGATTAATCACATCCAAAATAAACGTTTTTCTTTACATAATATTTATATGTACTGTGTATTTAGTAAGTATATATAACACATGCATGTATATATTTAATAAAAATTGATGAAGCTTCTCATAAAGTAAATGCATCTTGATTTTTTCGAACATTAAGATTTTGTACTGTAAAGCAAGTCAAACAAACTGATTATTTTGCAATGTAGAGTGGGATTTATCTCTCCAAACAGAGTTAAATTTTGTCTCTTAGTTACAGCTGCAAGATGCCAAAACATTGCCACAGCTATCACTATGTCAACCATGATGAGTTCATCCATAAATAACTGAACAGAGCGAGATTAATCACTCAGAAGAGGAGCAGCGGCGTGTTCAGTGTGGCCAGTTACATGATATCTTGTGAACCTGGTGGTGGAGACAGGATTACTTCATCCTGATGTAAATCTCTTGGCCCCCTGCACGCTTCTTCATCAGAGAGGAGCTGAGCATATGGCGCTGGTCTCTGCAGGAGGCTGGAGAGTCTATCGGCCGCGGTGAATGCTGAGCTCGCGTTTCTCTGCTGTTCGTCGTGTTGTGTGAGGAATGCTGAGAACGCCAGGCTGCTTTACTGTTCATGACATTAGATGGACTCCCAACACACCTGTTCTGAACACTGATCAAAGAGAAACAAGGCTGTTAAGTCTGTTGAAGAAAAACAAGAAGAAAAACATATTAGGAAATTAGGTTATTCTTAAACAAGTCTGCGTTTGTAAGCAATAAAACACAACTCCAGATTGACATTACTGTCCAAATTTTTTAAATATGATCTATTTTTATTAAATGTTATCTATTACTAAGTACTTTTTTTAATGTTATAAAGTTATTACTTATTACTTATTAATCTACTATAACATATAATAATATATATATATATATATTAGTGCTATCAAACTACTAATTGCATCCAAAATAAACGTCTTTTTATATATGTGCTGTGAATATTTATTACCCATATATAAATACATACACATGTATAAACATATGAAAAATATTTTAAGTGTATACATTTTAAATATTTGTATATAGTATTAATTATATATATATATATGGAAATATTTTTTAAAACATACTATGTGTGTGTGTTTATAATATATATATAATAAATATTTAAATATTATACAAAAATATATGTATATAAATATTCTAATAAAAATAATTTAGAAACACAATGGAAATGTGTGAAAATAAAATTTATCTAGTATATTTATTTAGATCTCCTATTTATTGTATTATGTAATATTTTATTCTAATTATTCATATTTTGTTTTTATTATTTTATTGTGTGTAATTATGTATAATATTTTATATTTTCAATATTTTATATAAATTATAGATGAAGTAATGACAATCTAAGAAGAAAATAAATAAATGAATGCATACTGGCTTGTGTTGTTGTTTTCTCCTTCTCACAGCAGCACTCTCTCATGCCCTTTCATTTTTCAGTGACATTTGAGGCGTCTAACTTCATTCCATTTTGTCCGTGGCTTTATCTCCTGACGTGACGACTGCAGAAAGAGCTGCTATTGAGTGAGCGTCAGCTTATCATGGGCTGCGTTCGGCTCTACTGACCGACAAACAAAGAGAAATCAGTTCTCTGTGAGAGATGGATATGAATGACATGCTAAAGTGTGACTATTGATTAATAGGGTTTATCCATTAGCTGCATTCGATTTTTGAATGTACACAGGAAGTAGTTCAGCGCTCTCATGAATGATGAATTTCAGTGATTGACAGTGGTTTATATTGATTAGCCTGTATAAAGTGTTTTAAAAGGAACTGCTTCACAAATGCAGATCATAATAATGGCTACAGCTCCGTATGTTTCCTCTAGGCCATGACACTTGTTTTATCTCGGGAATAAAAAGGTACACTCTGACCATTACTGTAATTAGATATCCATGAATAGATGAGAATTACATATAATTTAAAGCAATTGAGCCGCTTTGAAGATGTGAATGTATTACTCTGTTCACAATTCAGCGTTCCCCTCTAAAACAGCATTCGGCCTCTGGAGACTCGCTGATAAATATTCAGAAGGTTGTTTCGGAGATAAAAAGATAAATTGGTGTGAACCACATTCATTTTGGAAGCACACAAATGTTTTTTTTGTTGTGTTTAGAGTCTGGAAATAGAGCTATATCCTGAGGACATGTGCTGTGATCATCTAACTTCGCTCAGAATGTGATCTGTCTCTTTAAATTGTATGTTTCTGTTTGTATTTTCTGCCGTAATGAAATCACTGACATGTCTATCATTGTAATGAGAGCCTTATTCGTGCACATTAATCATATACATTTGCCACGCTTAAATGAAATGCATACACATACAAATATACACAACTATTTGATGTTTTTTTTCCCTTTATAAATATTTGAGTAAGTGTACATATGCAAATGATTCATGTTCCTGCATAGTATGTTCTGTGCTATGTTTTACTGACATTAAAATAAAATAAAATTAAATAAAAAGATGTCTTCTGTCTTCTAAAAAGCATAGAAAAGCTAAAAAATTTTTTACTAGTTTGAGCTAACTTCTGTTAGTTTTTGCTACTTTTTGCATGTTTTTAAGAGTAAATACAAATCATAATTAAATTATGAGCAATTCATTATAACACTCTATGAAAATGGGTTTTGATTTCCATTAAATTATTATAATTATTTATAGTAAATCAAAAATATCCAATACGGGTTCTGAATAAAATAATACATAAATAAAAAATAAAATACAAATGAAAAACTATACAAAAATAAATAATAAGCTATATTAAGCTGTATTAATTGTTTTTGTGTTAATTTCTGAGCTAAATTTGAATGCATCTTGCTATGTAACCAGCAAAGGTAAGTTAGACTAGCTAAAAATCATTATAATAAACATCATTATAATTATTTATTATAACAAAATCTTTTAATGGCTATGGACATATTTTCAGTTATTTTATGTCTCATATAAAGGGGGCTTGATTAGAAACGCTACTCAACCGCCGTTCATATCTCCATCTGTCTGCTATTTCACCCTGTCATAAGGACGCCATTAAAACCACTATAATGTTAATGAATGGGACCAGCCCTTCCAGTTAACATGGAGGACCTGGATGTTTCAAACGGACCGGAGGGACGTTACTTGTCAGGTGCCAATTGTGGCTTGAAGGGCTATTGGCAATAAAACCCTGTCAGTCAGCGCAGCTTATCTGGATTTATAGCTACAAGGTGCATATCACTTCTACTTATAGGTCATATAAAGCTGCTCAGAGTCCAGCAGCTCATATCTGGCAGGACGGCCCATGAGCAGCACTCATCCCAGCTCAGAGAGCTCCAGGATAAAATCCAAGCAGCTTTTGAGCTGGCCTGCAGCAGGCAAGTGAACGGCTGCCATGCGGTCCTACAGGCCATGGAGGGATTTGGGGTCGTCCTGGCACCCTGCTTCACGATCAGTGCACACAAAAGATCCAGCAACACAAAGACTGCCGCTGTGTGTGGAGCGAGGAGAGCATCGTTTTGTTTGCACGGGGATGGTGCTTAGCGCCGCTGTTTGAATGAGCTTCAGTAGATGACAAAGTGATATTGCATTTTCACTTTTTGTCTCGGGATCCTCCCATCTCCCTTTCTTTTCTTTTCCGTTTCTGTCACCAGAGGAAAGAAATGGAGTAAATGAAATCTGAGATATCATTTGTGCCGGTAACACAAAGTACAGTTAAGTAGGGATGGGAATATTATATTTATTTAAAAGTATATTTATTTAATAGGATATATATCTTATTTTTCTGGCATTCTGTCATTATGAATGAAAATTATTTTCCAAATGAAATAATTGCAACTATAAATAAATCCATACTACACAACAATACTAAACAAATCATAAAATGTAGTCAAATATTTGATTGGTTTATTTTTATCAATATTTATTTCATATTTAATTAATTTTTACAATTTCATTATTTTTATCATTATTATTTTTTATTCATAAATAAAGGTATTATGTCTGAGAAAGAATTAATATAATTTTATTAATATAATTTAATAAAAAAACAAGAATAAAACATTCAATTGTTTATAAATATATTTATGTATTAATTGAGATTTTATTTATTAAATTTGTATTATTTTTGTTTAATGTTACCGATTTTTAAATTTTGTTCAGTTTTAAATGGTATTAATTTTAAATAATTTGTTTTTAATAAATATTCACTTAAATAAAATAAATAAAAATAATATATGAAATAAATTAATAAATGAAATAAAGAAATGAAACTGCATTGTTAAATTAAATAATTCAAGTAAATAACAACAAAAACTAAATAAATTATTTCAAAATCCAACCCAATAACTGTCTTTTAACATAAATCAGAAAACAGAGAGTTAAGAAAGAATCTATGACTAGCAGACTATCTGCAGTATAATCAGAATAGCCAAAATATTAATAATGAGACACGCAAGAGTCTGGGGAATCTATATAGTTCTACAAGCATTCGAGTTCAGCAGAAATCTGTGGAGCGTGTGAGCCTGCTGATGACTCTGTCCACCCCCATTAAAGAGTTTGCATACGATATTGGGAGTCATTGTTACCTCTGTGCTCACAAAGCATGGCCCTGTCATTGCTGATTCCAAGCAGAATTTCAGTAACCCAATATGAGCGTCTCATCTTGAGCTGCAAACACAATCAGCCAGCAGGGATAAGCTGGCAAACTCCAATACACCCAATAAGCATCAAACAGCGGCCTAATTTGATTAATGTCCTCACACCGCGTTCAGCTCAGTGGCCTGCCAATCCGGCGGATGTGTTCAGAGTGCCAGGCCGCAGCTGAAAAGTTCAGGAAAAGCTGGAATCGAGAGCCGATGCAGTGAAATGGAGGAGCGGATGGGTTTTCCACTGGCAGCTTTCTCAAGCATTAAGAGCTTTCAGAGTCTCTGTGCTCTTGTGGCCTCATGAATAAAACCTTGGCTTTTCTGTTCAAAAGCAATGGATTGGAAGTGTTCACAAAACTCTTTTGAAGTATTTCCAATAGCACACTCTTGTTGAAACGCTGAATAATGCCTTATAAAACCACAACCAAAATACTGTTCCAGAGGTACAACACTGAATAAAAAAACAGCTAAAAAAATACACTGGTGCAATTCTAGGGTGGTTGCCAGGGGGTTGCTATGCAATTGCTAAAGTGTTCTGATTCACTTCAATACGTTCTATGCAGTTACTAAGGTGTTCTGAGTATCTCTAATACTTGCCATGCTGATACTATGGTGCTCTGGGTGGTTGCCAAGGTGTTGCTATGCAGTTACTAAGGTGTTCTGAGTCACTCCAATACGTTCTATGCAGTTACTAAGGTGTTCTGAGTATCTCTAATACTTGCCATGCTGATACTATGGTGCTCTGGGT
>JAUCMT010000087.1:800712-815446 GCA_032357475.1 Enteromius thamalakanensis
ATGTTTTTTAAGTTGCAGCCGTTTTTTTCTGTTTGCATGCGTTATTTTTAAATTGCAGCGCGTTGAGCTCTCTCGGCCACCGTATATATATGATAGATATATATTTTATTCATTTAGCAAATACAAATGTGATTTATTGTTTATAACTATAGTAACGTCTGCAAAACTGCAAAAAACACTTCCACTGCGAGACAAAGCGGCAATCGCGCAGCAATTCCACTGCTTGCAGACTTGTTGTTTAGCAGTGCAGGAGAAAGAACTGGGAGACCTAACTAGGGATTTTGTTTTCCTCTAAGAGCAAGTTGAGATAACTGGGAGGAGATAACTTTTCTCATGTACAATATCTGAAACTTAGTTTGGCTTCCATTCAATCTCACTGCTGTCTAGGAGCAACAATTGAGACATCAAATAGGTTTAATTTCAGATTTTTTGTAATACTCTTTTGTAATCCCTACAGTGTTCCAAAGGGAAGCAACAAGCTAAAACACAATATCTCAGTTGGTTTTTACCCATTAATTTTCTCTTATTACACTCCACTTCAGCTCAGAAACATGCTATCATGCTTTTCTTTTCACCGGCGCCTTAAGAACATTCATAATTATGTGTGAGCATATAGAAATGACCTTTTCATTAGTTTTCAAGAGCACAACTGATTTCCAAGGCAATGAAATGTGACACTCGATGAGAAAACTTTAACGAGAGGAATCTTCACACTAATGGGAGTCATGCTATGTTGAAAGACGCTTGGCCATTTAGGCACATTGCATTGCACTGAAAACAAAAGCTTAGCGCAGGTCCTGGGTTCTTACCGGTCTTATTGAGTTACATATCATCTTTTAAAGAGCTTTGCTGTGTATTGATTGCTATTTTCCCTCTCCACACACAAGCTGGCCACCAATCGCTAGCATCATTAGCGTAAGATTTCTGGCTGGCACCGCGGTAATGGAGCAGACGATTAATTGCTCACAGCCTCTGTTTGCTATCGATTGACCAACTCGACCCTCAAATCCAAGAGACTGCAAAAACGCACGGTATTCAGACAAACTCACAAACAAAGACAAACAAATGTCTTTGCATGTCCTTTTTTGGGACAAAACTGTCCAAAAACAAGGAATTTCATATGTTTCAGCTTCCACAGAGATGCTATCGATCACGTTTGTCCAGTCTGAAAGCATATAGACTCTGAGGTTGTGTTGCTATCAGAGCATGGACGAGCTGGTAATGAGAGGATTACTATCAAAGTGAAGACAGCTTACGAGCTATTTAGCATGCCGGCTGTATCTCTGATATCTGATATGCAGATTGATATCACTTGTTAGGGTAATTGGACAAACATTTTACACAGATCCATATCTCTCTGGCACTTCTGGTGTGGGAGAAGAACTCAATATCACTCGAAAGTTCTGTTACAAACCCCAGTGTGCTGCTATATAACAAAGGTTATATACACTGCTCAAAAAAATAAAGGGAAGACTTAAACAACACAATGTAACTCCAAGTCAGTCACACTTCTGTGGAATCAAACTGCCCACTTAGGAAGCAACACTGATTGATAATCAATTTCACATGCTGCTGTGCAAATGGAGTGGACAACAGGTGGAAGTGGTTCTGCAGGTGGTGACCACAGACCACTTCTCATTTCTTATTCTTTTTGGCTGATGTTTTGGTCACTTTTGAATGCTGGAGGTGCATGAGCTCCGTGGACAGATCGCCGGATCGCCAGATCCAGATGCACACACACACACACACACACTATAAGTCCTTACACAATCTAACATGTGTTTAAATTGAACTGGAAATTAGGTGCTGGGTGTCCGGCCAAAGGAGAACTGGACCAACTAAGCCTGGTTCTCCCAAGGGTTTTTTCTTCATTCTCTCATGGATGGGGTTTTGGTTCTTTGCCGCTGTCGCCTCTGGCTTGCTTAGTTGGGGACACCTGATTTCCAGTGATTATCGTTGTCTTGACTAAAGAGACCGTCTCTGCATTTAATAAATAAAGTTTAATTCTCTTCATTATACATTACCATTATTACTCTGTTTTTCTATTTGATAATGTTCAGTGCTTTTCTACAGTCTGTATTGTTAAAAGCGCTATATAAATAAAAGTGACTTGACTACGTCTCCTCTGTACTGTACAGAACGTTACAGAATTGATGTTAATGGTGTGGAAATTTTGCAGCAAAGCGTTAATATCTCAGATCATTATCTAGTCTTGTGTAAACTCCATGTAGATAAACCTGTAAAACAAAAACCTGATGATCCAACCATACACTTTGTCTTTTTTAGCATACAGTTGCTCATTTGTGCTTAAGAAAGGTAAACGAAAACAGCTTGACTCTGTGGTATAATGTGCACACTCGCACCCTAAAGAGAGCAGCCGGGAAAATGGAGCATAGCTGGAGGAAAACAAAGCTGGAATTGCTTAATTTAGCAAAAATACGCTAACTTACAGAAAAGCATTTAAAAAAGGCTAGATCTGATTACCTTTTGTCTCTGTTTGAAGAAAATTCAATATATTCAATACAGTTACTAAATTAATGAAAAATAAAGCATCCACAGGTACTGACTTTCCACAAGATTACAGCAGTAATGACTTTATGCAGTATTTTACTTTCAAGATTAATACTATTAGAGATAAAATAGTAAATGTGCAGCTGTCAGCTACAGTATCGCATCAGTATTGCACTGTAGATGCCCTGAGGAACCTCTGAAGAAAATGTTTCTACCATAGGAGAGGAAGAATTGTATAAACTTGTTAAATCATCTAAACCAGGCTTCATCAAATCTTACCCTGGAGGTCCAATACACTGCAGAGTTTAACTCCAACCCTGATAAAAAAAACTCACCTACCTGTGAGTTTCTAATGATCCTAATTTTGACATTCTGTCCCTGTTTGTCCTGTCTCCCCCGTGTCTTTGTATATTTTGGTTTAGTCCTGTCTGTTTGGTTTTGCCCTCATTTAGTTTAATCATGTCACCTGTGTTTTGCCATCTGCCTGCACTTTTGTCTTGATTTGTTACCCCTTAAATACCTGGAATTGGAATTCATGTCCTGTTGATGTCGTAATGTAATGTGATGCGTGTTTCCCTGCTGCCTCGTCAGCCTGTTTTCTTTTCGTGCTCTGATAACTGTTGTTTTTGTTAAAAAAACTTTGTATTTAATTCCGTTGTGTCCGTGAATCTTTGCTGGACGCATGCTTCCAACGCGCGTGTGACAGTTTTCTTTTTTGTTTGTTTGTTTTTTTCATCTGATGAAAAACAGGCTACTATTGTGAATATAATTTGCTCAGTAGGTAAAATTACGTATGAAAACAGCTCATGGCCACAGTTCGTTTTTTTAAGGATGACGTCATGACGCACATAATTTATCAGTAAAATTTGAATGGAAACAGGTTGGAGACAGCAAACTCACTATGTGAGTACAGGACAGATAAAAAGACTGAGAGGGAAAAGAGAACAGCAAAGTGATGTAAGTGTCAGTGAGTGATGGAGCATGTCTAAACAGCTAAAAGGACATGAAGAGATGAAAAAGGACATACTGGCAGAAAGAAAGACAGAAAGTACATGAACTAAAAAAAGAGAGAGCAATCCCTCTAATGAGAAAGAAAGAAAAAACTTGTAAGGAAGAATGAGGGAAAGAGACTGTTTAAGGAACTATAATAAGCGTAGAGAGGCTGACAAGAGAAAGAGCAGGAAATGAAAAAAAAACAGTACACATAAATAACAGCATATAATACAGACAGTGTGAACTGAGAAGTCTGATGAAAATTCAGCTTTGCCACCACAAGAAATAAATAAAATAAAAAATAGACTAAAGTTCTTTTAAATTTCAACAATATTTTACTAAATTACACAAAACATAGCAGCAGAAACACACACAGACCAATCTTAATTATTCCAATTGTAGCAGTGCTGGCCCTAAAAGTGTTTTGGGCCTTATTTTGCTAAACTAGTACAGAAAAATGAACGGTGCAGTGAGGTCAATGGATGTTTATTCACCCTCTGGTTGTGCTTTATTCACAAATAACATAATAAATACTAACATTTGCACACACATTCACAGATCTATATTAAGGCACAGCATCGGTGAGGCTCCTGTCACATTCTTTCAAATCAGAAAACACTGAGGGACGAAACAATGACAGTCATCACACACAGAAACACTCACACACTCAAGAGGAAAAAGATTCAGTGATGCATTCACAGTCGCAGACAAAAAACTTCAGTCTGCACATGCATATTTCAAACACAAGAACACACAGCAGTCTATAAACCATTTGCCTCAGTGACACAATACCACGAGGGATGTACTTTGGGGCTTGGCATGTAAAAAATAAGCTGCTTTGTGATGATAAAATCCAAAGACAGATGGGACTGAATGAAATAGCACTGGATTCTGGATGGTGATGAATGAATGTTTGGACTTGTCGTCTAAATATTTTATTTTTGTTCTATAAGTTGACATATTTAAATTCAGTGCAACATAGAAATCACCATTTGTGAAATCACAGATGTAAAAATGATTGACATAAGAATCATGATTATTTGATTAATGATAAATTGATTATTGCTTGATTGGCTCACTATAGTATTATTATAAGTAGATTTCTGACCAAAACACTGTTTTTCACCTTTTTGAAAATGTCTCTGTTGACATAATTGCTGCCTCTGTATCTAAAGCTGACAATGTGCATGTTGACACTGATGTCAGGATATGATGTTTTTCATGTTCACCACAGGAACACATAGTGCTACAGTCACTGACATGATTATGATTAATAAATCAAGAAAAGCAGAAACAGTGATCATGAAAAATATATATAATTATTGTACAGCCCTACCTGAACACAACCAACACTGAAATGTATTATTTGTACTTGAGCTATAATAAAATTTCTCCTTGGTTGACATTCCAAAACTTATTCTGCTATTTTCCTGTTTATCTCTGTGAAGCTGCTTTGTAAAATCTGCCTTCTATATAGCACAATAGAAATAAAGTTGAATTGGATTGAGAAAGATTTCTAACTAAATAAATGCACATTGCTGATCTTTGTGCACATAATTTATTAGTGTATGTTATTACAAAGAAAACAAGTTCAGAACGTGTTATATGTATTGTCTTGCTCTGCTTCTAAAACTAATTTCCCTTTTTTTCCTGCACTCAAAGAAAATAAAAAAATAAAAAATATTGGATTAACTCAATTTAACCCTTGTATGGTGTTCATATATTTGTTACTTAGCCAATGTTCGTGGGTCTGGTGGACCCTGTGCAGTTTTGTGTATTTAATTCAACACAATAAAACAAAATATTTTAAAATACTTAACAGATGTTTACTTTATCCCAATTACAACATGTATAGATGATATTTGCTCTTTTCTTTTGTTAGATCACATTTATGAATTAAAATGGTACAACCTTGTGCGGGAATGGCAGGGGCAGAAGCACACAACTCACACTTACACTCACACTCTCTCAGATTCTCTCTCACTCATACTCACACAAACACACACTAATAGCAGGCCCAGACAATAGGGGGACAAAGTAAAGTTACACAGGACCTAAAATTTCCACTCTTTTATTAGCCCCGGGTCCAGTGGACCCGAACATTCCGTGTGTAATATAAATGTGTAGGGGGGTGTACAGTGTGTGTTCATTGAAAATTTGTTCTGATATGTGTTCTTCGCAGAAAATAAGCCAAAGCCAATGAGTATGAGTTATTAAAAAATAATTAATTGTATAATTTCTCTTTTGACAAAAAGTGAAAATGGGTCCCACAGACCCGAACACCATACAAGGTTATTTGAGGACAGAATTCCCATCCAATAAGAACTTAAAATTACACATTGGGTTTTGATCGTACATATAGGAGCAATACATAAATCGAATCTGTGAAGGGTCTACTTTAATTTGTATACACATACTGTGTGCACAACACAACTTTGTGCATTCAGAAAATGAATAAAACAAACAGGGTTTGCTGGCTGGCGCATCGGTCTGTGTGATCTTCAGTCAGCAATGCGTCACTAAAATGAAATGAAACTCAGCAAAAATTCCACAAAAAGAAATGAGAGTTATATCTGTAGAAAGCTTGACATGACAACCATTACACTAAGACAGTCTAATCGAAAACAAATATTCTGTGATCAAGTAATTCATATGAAACCAGCGCAATGTCCAGTCTTTCACATTTCCTTCATTATCTCTTAATGCAACCACAAAATATTTGAGTTAAATACCTTGAATATGACACCTACATTTCTTTGGACGTTTCTAGATATTTTGGCTGGAAACAAGACAAAAAAATCTTGTCTTAGAAAGCATTTTTTGCAGTGTAGCCACCGCGCCATGATTTCACTGAGGAAACATTTACTAACAAGCCCGTTTTTCTATCTGAAGTCTCCTTATAGACAGTTCCATGACATATTTCTTCAAATAAACATCAAAACTGAAGACGGCAGGCGAAGAAAAATATATATAATTTAATTTAGCCTATAAAATCACAACGTTTTGTTGATCTTGTCACTAAACACAAAAGCAGACTATTTACAGTTCCGACTGATGCATTTAATGATTGACATTTCATGAGTTCGAGCTTTGAGGCATAATCGTACGCGCAGCTTGTTTGGCGTGCTGCTTAGGGAGAAAGACCTCGGGCTAGAGGGGCTGCCGAGCCCTAGGGAGAATAGCTCTAAGGGCTCGGGCACGGAAGGAGGCGGACAGCCGATTTCTAGCCCCGAGAGCTCCCCCAAGGCAGCTATAGAGAAAGAAAGCCACCGAACAAGGGAGCGCCCCAAAAGGCGCAAAGATGGTTGCTGTAGTACTTGTTAGGAGGATAATGGGAAAGGCTTGTGAACGGAAGAGCAGGAGGGACGGACGCTGGGCCGATGAAGGCTGCTTGGGAGTAGGTTGTATTTGGTAGGGCCGGCGAGGGAAAAACTTGGAAGGGGAAGTAGAAAGCTGAGCTAGAGGAGGAAAAGGGTTGGGGAGGAAATGACGGGGAAGTTGGAGGGAAGGAATTCGCGGAGGAAACTAGGATCTGGAGGGCATTTTTAATAGAGATTTTATCGGACCGAATGTAGCTTTTAAATGCGTTAGATGACTATCGCCCGAGGGTTTGGATCTGGAGCTGAGAAAGGCCGTACTCAGCGGCTGTGGTAGCAGCTCCGATCCTAAAGGAATGGGACGTGAAATACTCGGTGGAAATCCCTGCGCGCTGAAAGATTATTTTAAAGTGTTTCTGGGACCAATAGCGAGATGCCGGGCTATTCGAGTCATCTAAAAAAAGGGGGTCAAAGGGGTAGGAGGGGAGTGAACTTCTGTAGTTAATGAAGGCGAGCATGGTTTGGTAGTGTTTAATTTGGCAGGGGAGTTTGAACAAGTAGATAAAGTGGCCTTTTTTGAGCTGGTCTGTTTTACTCTTTTTTTAGAAAGAAGGAGATGGATTCGAGGTCTACGATGCAGAGGTCTGAGACGGTGGGATGAATGCGGGGATCGAAAGGGGGGGGGGGGGGTGATTGTGATTTCTGAGCATCTCAGGAAACCGAAAAAAGCCAGAGTGAACATGGCGTCAAGCGTGTGGTCTACGTGAGTGGTTAGGTAACCTTGGTGGAGTATTGCAATACATCTAGTGAGGATGTCGAGAGTGAGGGCCTGCCTTTTGTGTGGGCTCTGGATGCCTTTGAGTAGTAGGTTTGTTTGGGCGTTAGTTAAGCTGTCGGCGGGGAAACCAAAAATGAGTTTGTGGAAAAATTGAATGGCGCTTAAATAGCTTTTAATAGAGGGGGCTTGCATGTTATTGAGATTAAGAAAAGAGATAAAAGAGGTGATGGAGAGGAGGGAGAAATCTGGGAAGTTTTAATTATACTGGAAATGAAAGGATTTGAACTTTTTCCAAGCGGTGAAATATGATAGGAGGGTTTGTGGTGATATGGCCTGGAGAATGGAATCCAAGGAAGCTTTGTAGAGGGGCCTCAGCGGATGGTTCAGGGGAGGATGAGCTGCGAATATGGAGGCGTGGGTGTTGGTAGGATCTCTGCTTTTGGCGCCTATGTCCTGAATTTCTGGAAAGAAAAGCGAGACAGGGAGTCAGCAATGGTATTATGGCAGCCGGGGATATATTTAGCTACGATTATGAATTGATTGCAAGCAGAAATCCATATCAGACGCCTGAGAAGGGGCGTGATGGCGGGGGAGTGAGAACTTTGTTTATTTATACACTGTACGGTGGATTCGTTGTCGCATTGAATGATAATGCTGGTGGTGGACCATTCACTACCCCCAGAGAGCGGCAGTGACTACTATTGGGTATAATTCGTGGGGGGCTGAGGAAGAAAAATTTGGGGGTAAATTAAGAATTTCGGGAGGCCAGGTTGAGCGAACCAGCGATTTTGGTAGAATCCCCCGAAGCCGATGGAGGGGGCTGCGTCAGTATAGAGATTAATGTCTATGGGTGAAGCGAGTAGATCGAAATAGAGAAACGATTGTCTATTCCATTGTTTGAGAAAGGTGATCCATAGAGAAAATCAGGTTTCAGAAATCTGCATGGTGTTTTCGAGATTAGGAACTAAGGAGGTGAGAGATAAGAGGTGCGAAATAAAAGGTCTGCCTTGAGGGATGATACGCATGGCTAAATTGAGATGACCTAAAACCGAAATAATACGCGTTTGGAGCATACCTTTTTTTCCATTAGGTTTGAAGGTATGAGAATAGAGCGATCAATTTTTTTCTTTAGGGAGGGAAGCAGTGTAGTTTTCTGAATTGAGGTTAACACCTAAAAATTCGACGGTTGGGCTGGGTCCAAGAGTTTTTTCTTCTGCTATCGGAACGCCGAGTTTTGCGAATACGTCAAGTGCTTTGGCAAGATCAGCTGCGGGGGGTTGGCTTCGCAGAGACGCTATGAGGAAGTCATCTAGCAGATGCATGACGTGCGGAATGCCGTAGTTGTTAATCAGAATTCAGCAAATAGCTGCGGAGAGCGAATCCTTGGTTTAGACATGTTAAAAGGAAATCAGAGAAGTTAGGATCAGGATGAAAAGATAGTTCTTGAGCGAGTTAAATGATGTTGACGGGAGTCGAGAGATACTTTCTTTGGTTTTTATTCAGCGCTTTTTCGACTGAACAAAAGACTGCCGCAAAAGCTGGTGGGGCTCACCTGCAGCGAGCTCTATTACATCTTCCGACATTAAATTCGAGACAGACCGGAGTGCAAGAGAGAGGGTGAGATTGGCGAGCGGGGAGAGAAAGTAAAGAAGGGATTTTGGGAACATAACTCGTAGACTTGGGGGGTTAGTTTTTTAGGTTGGAAGGAGGTGGAAGGATTGACATAGGGACAGGTGGTGGATGAATGGGAAACCGATCTGCAGACCGCGCAAGAGATATTGCGGCAGCCGGTGAAAACTCGATTGTGCAGCTCTAGATTTAAGGCTCCCCCAGTATGCACACTGGTTCCACTGGGAGATGCAGATTTGCAGAGATGCAAATTAATTTTCATGAAGTAATTAATTCCTTCACAGATGTTCAGACCCCACTGTGTTAAATGCGTCAGCTAAACTCTCCCACTCTATTATTTTTTATTTTTTTTCGATTGTTATTAATTCCAGAGGACAAACTTGCAAATAACAAAGTTTTTCTCCGGATAGGAGCACCTCCAATTCACATTCACATTGTTTCCAAAGTGGAATCATTACCATATTTATATGGGGAGGAGCAGGGCCGGCCCTGAAATAGGCAGTGTAATGCCCAGTATAAGGAAGACGGAGAACGAAGGTAAATGCAAATAAAAGGAGATTTATTAAATGGAAAGCAGAGTTCATAGATCCACAGTTCGTTCTTGTGATGGAATGTGCAGGGAGACTTCAGATTTCCGTCCTTCCCTGAAGTGTGTAGAAGTGAAACTTGAATCTGCTTCTCCTTCTCCGTTGTGCGAAGGCAGATCGTGAAGATTACTTCTCTTTGCTGTTTCCTTCAGCAGGTGAGTGTAGAGACGAGCTCCGTTTGGTGAAGCGCCCCGTTGTCTGGAGAAAACAGGTAAGAGAAGTGGGTCAGTGAAATCCAGTAAGTGAAAGGTGCTCACGTGTGGTTTAGGAACCGTGAAGAGTGGGGCAGCAGGAAGCTTGACGAATAATCCTGACTTCAGTGAGTAAAGTGCAAAACTCCGTTGTTTCACTTGTCCTCCTTTCACACTTCGAAGCGGGAGAGAGATTCCTTTAAGCGGGACCTGGTGAGTCTTAAAACAATAGTCCTTGGAACAATAACACAACTCCTAGTTAACTTGGCAGGCATAAGGTAAGTATAGAGAGGTTACCTTGATCTCAGCCGAAGTGTGACTGTGAAGTGCAGGCTTAAAAGCAGTGTGACTGATTAGTTTCAGGTGGCCAGTAATCAAAACTCAGGTGACTGTGAGTGTGAGATTTCGTTTGCGCTGTGTTCAGCGCCATCTGGTGGTGTTACATTACCCCCCTCTCTAGGAGCGACTCCCGGCGCTCTAGTTCTTCGCCGTGGTCTGCCTCTACCTCTGGGGGCTGGTCTGTTTGGATGATTCAGATGGAATTCTTGTAACAGAGCTGGATCTAAAATATCTTCCCGGTCCACCCAACACCTCTCCTCCGGTCCATATCCTTCCCAGTCTATCATGTATTGCAGTCGACCTCCACGACGTCTGGAATCCATGATCTGGTTAATCTGGTAGATGGTCCCCTCAGGATTTACGTCAGGAGGGGTTTCCTGTGGTACGTTAACAGGTGGAGAAAAAACAGGTTCAATGTGACGTTTCAATAAGGAGACATGGAAGGTGGGATGGATGCGATAGGTGGGTGGGAGTTGAAGTTCGTATGAGACTTCATTGATTTGTCTGGTGATGGTGAATGGTCCTATGAATCGTGGGCTAAGTTTTTTGCATGGTAGCCGTAGTTTAATGTCCTTGGTGGACAACCATACCTTCTCACCCGGTCGGAAGTGTGGAGTTTCTGACCTTCTTGTGTCTGCTCCGCTCTTGTGACGGTGAATGGCCTGCTGTAGATGGACGTGAGCAGAGTCCCATACTTGCTCACTTGTTCTGAACCAGTGGTCCACGGCTGGTACAAGAGAGGGTTCTTCAGACCACGGAAATAGAGGTGGTTGAAAACCTAAAACACACTGAAACGGTGTCAAACCAGTGGAAGATTGTTTCAAGGAATTCTGGGCATATTCTGCCCATGGTAAATATTGTGCCCAGGTGTTTTGATGGTCGTGACAATAGGTTCTAAGATATCTGCTGATCTCTTGAATTTTCCTTTCAGTTTGACCGTTGGATTGGGGGTGATAACCAGATGATAGACTTATTGAAATTCCAAGGAGTCTGAAAAACTCACGCCACACCCGGGAGGTAAACTGGGGTCCTCGGTCCGATACTATGTCCTCTGGTAGACCAAAGTGACGGAACACATGGTGAAACAGAGCTTGTGCTGTTTCGAAGGCAGATGGAATGCCTATCAGAGGTATAAGTTTACATCCCTTGGAGAAACGATCTACCACCACAAGAATGGTGGTAAATCCTTCGGATGGTGGTAAATCGGTGGCGAAATCTATTCCAATGTGTGTCCATGGTCTTTCGGGTATCTGTAAAGGTACTAGTTTGCCTGCTGGTAACCTTCGTGGTGTGTTCACCACTGCACACACTGCACAACCCTTCACATATTGATTGACCTCCCGACTCATGTTGGGCCACCAGTAACGTTGTTTCGCCAGTTGAAGTGTGCGTTTGGTTCCCGGATGACCAGCTCCTGGTGAGGTATGTATCGAATCTAATATTTGAAGTCTCAACCCTTGAGGAACATAGATCTTATCATTGGGACATTCTGGAGGTGATGGCTCTTGGATTGTGGCTTGTCGGATTTGGTCATTAATGTCCCAGGAAATGGGTGCCATGAATAACGTGGAAGGTAGGATTGGTTCTGGTTTTTCGGGTGTGGGTTCGTGATCGTGTAGCCTGGATAGGGCATCGGCCTTGGCATTCTTTTCACCTGGGCGGTAAGTGACCTTAAAATTGAAACGGGTGAAGAATATCGCCCAGCGTGCTTGTCGAGGATTCAGTCTTTTGGCTTCACGGAGATATAAGAGATTCTTATGGTCGGTGATAACTGTGATTACATGTTTTGCTCCTTCGAGCCAATGACGCCACTCTTCAAAGGCTAGCTTGATGGCTAATAGCTCTCTGTTCCCCACATCATAATTTTGTTCAGCTTGTGTTAATTTCTTCGAGAAGAAGGCACAAGGGTGGAGTTTTGAAGGTGTTCCGTGGTATTGGGACAAAGCCGCTCCAACCCCTATTGTAGAGGCGTCCACCTCGACTATAAAGGGTAGGTCGGGATCAGGGTGTCGGAGTATGGGTGCTGTGCAGAATGCGTGCTTTAGTTGACTGAAGGCATCTTCAGCAGTGGGATTCCAGGTGAGGTTTTTCTTCTTACCCTTGAGTAGGGACGTGAGTGGTGCGGCGATTTGACTGTATCCTTTGATAAAACGTCGATAAAAGTTTGAAAATCCCAGGAATCTCTGGAGCGCTTTGACGTTGGTAGGTGGGGACCAGTCTTGTACAGCTTTCACTTTATCTACTTCCATCGACACTCCTCCTGGGGAGATGGTGTAACCCAGGAACTGGATCTCCTGTAGGTGGAAAGCACATTTCTCCGCTTTGAGGTATAAGTGATGTTCTCTTAGTCGTTGGAGAACGTTTGTGACATGGATTCTGTGGGTGGATAGATCAGGTGAGTACACAAGAATGTCGTCAATGTATATTATCACGTATTGGTTTAGCATGTCTCTGAATACTTCGTTCATGAAGCTTTGAAAGATGGCGGGAGAGTTAGCTAGACCATACGGCATAACCCTGTATTCATAGTGGCCTGAGGGGGTCACAAATGCAGTTTTCCATTCGTCGCCCTTTTTAATTCTCACTAGATTGTACGCACTTCTAAGATCAAATTTTGAGTAGATTCGTGCTGACCTGAGTTCCTCCAGTGCAGAGGGTACTAAAGGCAGAGGGTAGGCGAATTTTACTGTTTGTTGGTTCAGTTGACGATAGTCGATGCAAGGGCGAAGACCTCCATCTTTCTTGGCGACGAAGAAGAAGCTTGATGCTGCTGGTGATGTTGATGGTGTGATAAAGCCCTGTTCCAGAGCTTCTCGAACGTACTCCTTCATTGCTTGTGTCTCTGGTATGGATAAAGGATAAACATGCCCCTTGGGAAGTTTTGCATTAGGTAATAAGTCAATGGAACAATCCCAATGACGGTGAGGTGGTAATTTCTTTGTGGCCGTCTTACTAAACACATCATAGTATTCTTGGTACTCACGTGGTATTTGGATGGTAGTTACCACATCTGGACTTTCGATGGACGTGGAACAACACTTCAAATTAGGTCCCTGGGATTTCAGGCAGGATATAAGACAGTTAGACGAACAATATTCACTCCATCTGAGAACTTCACCTGTACTCCAGTTCACTGAAGGATTATGAAGATGGAGCCACGGTCGACCCAACACCAAATCTACGGTGGCGTTGCGAAGCACCAGGAAGGAGATGGTTTCCCGATGTAGGCATCCGATTTGTAGAGTCATTGGTGCGGTACATTGATTGACCGGTCTCTCATCCAACAAGGTTCCTTGAATGGTGGTGATACGATAGGGAGTGGAGATTTCTTGACAGGTGATGTGTAGGTTCTCTAGACATTTGGAAGAGATGAAATTGCCAGCTGCTCCTGAATCTACCAGGGCCATGACGTTATACTCGTGATCTTGATACAATAATTTAACAGATATTTCAGGCACTTTATGAACAATGGGTTTAACAAAATCCACACTCACCGATCTTGGTTCTGGTCGAACGGGACAGTTCCGTTGTAGATGATTCGTAGAACCGCAGTAGTAACAGAGCCCTTCCTCTCTCCGTTTGCGTCTTTCAGTGGTGGAAAGACGATAGGAATCTGTTTGCATCGGTTCATATTCCATTTCCCTTGTGTCACTTGGCTGTGAGGTTAACGTGGGTGATGGAGTTGTTAAATTTCTAGACACAGTGGTGACTTTCTTAAGGAATGCTTCCAAATTGGTCGTATCGTCAAATATGGCCATTTGTGTGCGAATATCTGATCTCAAACCACGTCGGAAAACAGCTAGTAGTGCTGGATCATTCCATCCACTGGTGGCCGCTAGAGTGCGAAATTTTAGGATGTATTCATTGATGGGGAGTTTACCTTGTTTTAGCTGCAGAAGGCTTTCTTGGGATGATACTGGTGAGGGATCTTGGCCAAAGACTTCCTGGAAGTGTTTACGAAAGCTGTCATATGATGATAAATGTGTGCTTTCACCAGTCCACAAAGCTTCCGCCCACTGTAAGGCTCGTCCAGACAGCAGCGTCATTATGAATGCAATTTTGCTTCGTTCGGTTGGAAAGTTATGCGGTAGTATTTCGAAGTGCATATCACATTGCATTAAGAAGCCTTTACAGGATATGGACTCACCAGAGTATTGCGGTGGACGATTCATCATACTTGGATTTGGAGGGGATGCTCGTAAACCTTGAATTGCATGTAAAACTGTTTGCAGCTCACTCATCTCAGTGATATCGTCCTCCTCCATACTGAGCGTAAATATTGTCGGGGCGATTTGTTGAGGGGCTGAGATACTGTAATGCCCAGTATAAGGAAGACGGAGAACGAAGGTAAATGCAAATAAAAGGAGATTTATTAAATGGAAAGCAGAG
>JAUCMT010000087.1:815546-831234 GCA_032357475.1 Enteromius thamalakanensis
GACCTTCTTTTCGGTGTAAAAATGTTCAGTTTTATGCTGGGTTTAGTGATTTTTTTATTTTGACGAATGAAAAAAACACGCTTTTTATTGCATTTCCCATTCATTTTAATTGGGGTCATATTGACCCCAAAGACCTTTTGTGTAAAAAAAAAAATTACGTACCTTCAGAAAGCCCGAATCAAGTCCAGTTTTTTTTATGTAAATATAGATGGAAGATGAGGAAAAGTCAAAAAATTTGAATCCATTGAGATGAAGGGAAACACTTTTTTTTGTTAAGGAAAAGGCCTTTGGGGTCATATAGACCCCAAAGACCTTTTAATACAATATTTTATATGTAACATCCTAAAAGTGTATGTATTATTTTATATCTGTATTTCAATTGATATATCATATAATATGTAGTTGTAATATTGTTTAGTGCAAAAAGGCACTGCTCAAAAAAATAGGGAACACTAAAATAAACCATCCTAGATCTCAATGAATGAAATATTCTTATTAAGATGTATTAATTATATAGTTCAATGTGCTGACAACAAAATCACACAAAAATGATCAATGGAAATCAAATGTATTAACCCATGGAGGTCTGGATTTGGAGTTGAAGTGGAAAAACACACTACAGGCTGATCCAACTTTGATGTCATGTCCTTAAAACAAGTCAAAATGAGGCTCAATAGTGTGTGTGGCCTCCATGTGCCTGTATGACCTCTCTACAACACCTGGGCATGCTCCTGATGCTCCCAGACCAACTCCTGGACAGTCTGTGGTGCAATGTGGCATTGGTGGATGGAGCGAGACATGATGTCTGTGGTCACCACCTGCAGAACGCCCCTTTATTTGGGGGTGTCTTGCTAATTGCCTATAATCTCCACCTGTTGTCCATTCCATTTGCACAGCAGCATGTGAAACTGTGGGCAGTTTGATTTCACAGAAGTGTGATTGACTTTTGTTGCTTAAGTGCTCCCTTTTTTTTTTGAGTAGTGTATAATTTAATATAATATAATCTTAAAAATATGTTTTTTATGTTTTCTGAGTTACTTACTGAGCTGATTTCCTTCAAGAGCTTCATGTTTCTACACACTTCTTGTGAGTTCCTGCCTACAGTAGTTTCCAATTACTTTCAAGGCTCAGCTTGATTCAGGACGCTGCCAATATAAGCTCAGTAGGTTATGAAACCGCTATTGTCACGATCCGCGGCCTGATTTAGCTAAACATCTTTAACCGCAGGATGTTGTTTGACTATCCCTTTCGGAGGCTGTGTTTTCCATTGTCATATCGCCGGGGAGGACGTGTCAGCGAGATCGCTGGCATTCAGTCTGGAGGTCACCCTGTTCCCACGGGCCCATTTGTTGACTTCCAGGCCCGGGGCCAACATCCCCAGCAGATGGGTGGATGGTTCCCGATCGCGACAGACCTTTCGGAGATCAATCGCGAGGGTGCTTAATATGAGATGAACAGCGAGACTTCACACCGAGACTGTGTGCTTGTTACACGTCTAAGTTTCGTCTCTCCTCGGGGCATGTAGAAGCTGGACGGCACCCAGAGCCATGGAGTTTAGATACGGATGCAGCAGCGCTAATGAGTTGCCTCCAGCCCACATGAAGCCTGGTGGCCAATTAGCATTCTGTTCACACACACACAGCTCTTACAACACCTTCTCAGCGGCCACATATTCACACACGCTTCCTTTTCCCCTCTTCATCCATTCACACCTTTTGAGCGGCCGCCAAAAGCCGTGGCTTCATTTAGCGCCTCCATTCACATTTAGAGCGTGATTCTGTACAGTCAGCCGCAAGCGGGACCTTCTCTTTAACACAATATCATTTTCTTTCTGAATTTAATTGCGGTTGCATGAATGGATGCAATTTGTTCTTGCAGGCTAATGAGTTTCTTCTTGAATACACGCTAACTGGTGCTCCACTAGCACTGTGCTATTAAGCAGAAAGCGCTCTGGGGACAAAGCATGAACGGACCGGCACCTGAGAGACCCGAATGATAAGAACACACAGATAAAACGCTGTTTGCCCTCCTGTGTTTAGGAATGAAGCTCTGAGTCAACAGCCACGCTGGTTTTGCTGACTAATACAGCACTGACACTGAGAGACGCTCGGAGGGCATGAAGTCAAACGCTCACAAGCCTTTTCTGTTACTGAATGCACTTTTGATTGAAAGAGGAACATCGTGTGCAAGATTTGGTTTCCTCTTTGGGGATTAAATGAATTGTGAAAAGTGTGCATTACTGTATGCTGGAGTGAACGATTTAATGATTCACTCGAGTCTTTTTGAATTCATCAGTGCCTGAAGTGAATGAATTGGGTAATGAATTCACATATAAAGATGGTCACTGCTGTATGAATCTGTTGGTTGAATGAATGATTGCATGACTCATCATAACAAATGGTCACTTGTTACATTCCTAAACGAATCATTCTTTTGAACAAATTGGTTGAATGAATGATTCTAAAGACTCACCATTTAAGCCACTTAATTAATTCTTTCATTCATTCAATGAATGATTGTCTTTAGATGAATCGTTAAATGAATGAGTCAATGACTCATCTATATTTTCATTTCTGGATGAATCAGTGTCAGAATGAATTGGTCTTTAGGAATAAATAGGGTGAATCAAGTCACTTCATTTCTGGATGAAATAGTGTTTTAAGTGAATTGGATGAATGAATGATTTAATGACTCACTCATATGTACAGTCACTTACTTCATTTCTAAATAAAAAACAATGACTCAATAAATGAATGATTCAGTGAGTCACTCATATGAGTTCAATTGTTCCATTCCCTTCCTAATCTTTTATATATATACAAATGTGTTTTGAGTGAATTGAATGAATTAATGATTCAATGACTCATACTGTATATGCAGTCACTTGCTTAATTCCTCAATAATGCAATATTTATAAATGAATTAAATAAATAAATAAACAATTCAATGAATTGCTCATATATTGGTCACTTAATTACTTAATAATTACTTAATTACTGTTTTCAACAAATGTCAGTGTTTAAAAAAAAAACAGGTGAATGAAAGATTCAAATGGCTCACTTATAAAATCCGAAAAAATCCCCGCCAGTAATTCACAGAATGACACGGAGATGTTTAATTTTTGGGTGAATTAGTCCTTTAAAGATGATTATTATCATCATTACAGCCTTGATCAAGACACTTAACCTCTGTCTACTCTGGAAAGACTAAACCTGTAATAAATGCACAGCAAGTTTCTTTGCATAAAAGCATCTGCTAAATGACTCCTTTGCATTGAATGTAGAGGTTCATGGAGCACTTAGGCCTTTATAAATCTCTTCAGACATCAACAAACGCAAACTCGAGCACATCTCCTGCTCTGTGGTACTTCAGCGTGTGTAGTAGCGGTTTGGGCTCCTCAAGAGCGTCATAGATCAGTCATTTAGGAATTGGAGAATGCTGCACCTGGGAAAGATTACATGGTGCTCAATGTTGAGGAGCAGAAATTGCTTGTTGTGCTCATCCCTGATGAACCGGCTAAGCGTTTTGCGCTGAGGTATGGCCGTTTGCAGAGTCGTAGGGTAAATATGACTTAGTGCTACTGCGCCTGCTTTCGGCCCGAGGGCATCACGCTGGCATTTGCCCACTGACTCTTTGGCCGTTAGCGTTCCGGATCCTATTATCATGTATTGACCCTCTTTTGCTCAGAGGAATGGAGTCAAATCACGCCATGCATGCTGATGGAGAAGTTAGTGATGCAGGATTCGTCAACCCATTTCAGATCGTACCAAGACGCCTTCATAATAGAAGCAGTTCTTATCTACATTTTTACACTTTATGAAGCAAATAAAAGTGCTGTTTGCCCATGCAAAACCCACCGTTACAATACCTAAAGTGGTTTCTTAGTAGCCCAAGCCTAAGGACAGGTCCAGTCTAAGGCTGTATGCAATCACAAATGCTTGTACACTGAGTCCATGAGACAACTATTGCACTAGTTATAGTGTCCACTGACAAATGTACCCAGTGATGAATCACTGCAGACCCTGTGAACTGGTCTCTTAAGAATTATTTGTTGAGAAATACATCCCACACTACATTACACAACCAACCACAAGAACGGCTGAGCAAGATCTCCAACAATTAGCAAATCTTGACCTTTGAGTCAAACGCGTTTTACTATTCCAGTTTAAAATGCAGAGACAAATGTAAGAAAGACATTTATAGCTTAGGTAACACAGCAACATTGGCTCAGCCAATCGTGTGGGTTTGGGGGCGGGGTTATATGATTGACCGACGAATAGCAGACAACGAGAATTATTTTTGGAATTAGTGTTACAGAACCTTTAAAATCAGGCCTCCACATACTAACTGTTCACAAAATACCAAAAGTTTGGGGTCGGTAAGATTTTATTTCTTAATGAGTTAATACTATCGAGGGAGAATGCATTATATTAATCAAAAGTGACAGTAAAAACATTTATGATGTGTGAAAAGATTAGTTCTTTACTTTCTATTCTTTAATGAATCCTAACAACAACAAAAAAGCAAAAAATGTTTTTAAAATTGAGAAAATTTCTAGCGCATTGCAAAAATAGTTGTGTGAAATCTGAATAATATTCACAATATTACTGTTTACTGTATTTTTATTAAATAAACACAGCCATTGTTAGCATAAAAGACATCTTTCATAAATATTTTTAAATCATACTGAAAACTAAACCTTTAAACATATAATAGTACTGAATGATTATGACACCATGCTATTTGCACAGTACCCTCAGGCACTTTAAATTAACCTCAACATCTCCACCAACACTCATAAATGCAACTAATGGACCAGATCAAATATGTGAATACGAGATGTGTTGAAATGATGTCATGTGACTCCTGTACTGCCGTCCAGACTGGCTTGTGTAACAGATGAGTCAGTCTGCTCTTCTGCTCTGGAGTCTCTCATCTAATCAGCATCAAGTGATGCATTTCCAATTTACTCTGAAGCATTGCAATTTAGGGGGATTTGAGTTAATGAATCCCCTATCGGAGACTTATTTTTTTTTATCTGAACCTTGGTACTGCATTTATCCAAATAAACCTGACAACACTAGTCAGACAGTCCACCAAGACAAGTTAGAATAGTTTACTGTGGTCTTGGCCTTAAGAAGATATTTAAAGATTTTGGAGTTGAAGAGAAGTGTTCTGTTACTTTTCTACCTAAATAAACATGACAAAATGAACAAAAAAATAATAAAAAAACTTAAAGGTCTAAAATTTCTAAGTACTTACTATTATTTTGTTCTCTCAATGTTCACACCATCCAGATTTTTTCTGAAATGGAACATTAAGTGAACATTCCATTCCGTTTTTTTTTTTTTTTCATTTTTAAACATGGAAATGTTACATTTTGAATCTGAACATTCTAAAACAAGTAATAACATTTAGAATCTACCTAGCAACATTCTAAAAACCACCCAACATGCCTGAGTATTGAGATATGGGCAAAAAAATGCAAAAACGCATTTTTTTAAGTATATCAACTGGAAAAAGCACATTCTAAGAAGAATTTTTAAGTGTGGCTTTAACGTTCTCTGAATGTTTAAAAGCACTGGGTTATTTTCGTTTTAAAATGCTTATGCTAACATGAATTAAACATTCCATTTAAAAAAAATAAGTTACATTTGAAAGTTCTCTGAGCAACGATAGATCAACATCTAAAACTGGAAAAAAGATCAATTAATGCTATATAATTATGTGTTTTGTTCTAACAATTTGAAAACATGTTATATGTTCACAATGTCCAATTTTTGACAAGTTTTAAAAACCGTCAGGCAACATTTTTAAGCAAACATTCCATTTTATCATTCTGAATAATATATAAAGTAACATTTAAAAAGCATTAGACAAATTAGACAAAAAAGTACATCCAGCCCTTCTTGTTTTGACCATTTTCTGTCTATAGAGGCTCTAAGAGCTCTCGGATTTCATCCAGAATATCTTAACTTGTGTTCCCAAGATAATCTAAGGTCTTACGGGTTTGGAACGAGGGTGAGCAATTCGAATTAAAATTTTTGGTTGAACTATCCCTAACCTGATGACTTTGAGCTACATTCTAGTAGCATCACCTTTGTTGGTAACTTTGAGAGAACCTTGGCAGAATGCAAAAAAATCTGCCGTCATTTTCGGATGTTCTGTTATGGAGTGCAGAACTGCAGAACTGAGAGGCATCTCACGGTGAGGAAGAGCATAAACAGCCCCTCGTTCGTCTGTGTGTGTGTACGGTTATCAAACCTTCCCATCTCTCCCCGGGACACGGTGGTATCTTCACAGAGCAGCTTCTCGTTCAGTGACCGATGAGCACAGAAGTGGGTCTCAGAGCAGATTGTGTCCCCCGCTGCCCTGTAGTCTGGGGTCAGGCCGCGTCTGTCCCATACCTGCACGACCCTCACGCCTCACAGGACAAAGCCTCTTTGATCCCGCGGCGCTGCGGCTCAGTAATGCTAATGCAGCTTCCTAGCAGGAGAGAAACACAACTGCTTTGCTTAGTGGATTTATTCCAAACATACTGCAAAGTTATTAATACCACAAAAGATTTAAATAGTATCTATTTAAATATTTCACCACAAAAATTCTGTTCGTTTTATAGATTGTACAACAAAACAGAGTGAGGACATCGATTACCATGCTCCGAAAAACAAAGAAACAAAAACAAACAGCTTTACATGAGCTATATACTAAAATCTAGACTCTTTTTAAAAAGCTATAGTTATGAAATGTCATTATCATTTAAATAACACATGAATGGAAACTGGTTAAAAGACCAGTGACATTTGATGCCATGTTCTGTGAACAATGTCTTACATTTTCTCACAAAAAGCCATCATATGGAGTAGAGTGGAGTACATTTATGATGCTTTTACTGTGCTTTTTGTGAAATTTTTAAGCTTGAAAGCATCCATCCTCATTCATTCAAATAGAAAAAAGCATAGAAGACATATGCAAATTAACTTTGTGTTTGACAGAAGAAATATGGGTCATATGGGTCTGAAATTATATGATAATTTTCATATTTGAAGGAACTATGCATTTAAAAACATGCCCTGGCAAAACTTACCACAAAACCAGTTGACGTGGATCCATGTGCAGGCTTGTGCTGATGATACATTCCCACTATAAAACAGCACAAAAGCAAATCAATCAGATCTACAGAGGAATGAGAAGTTGGACTGAGCTGAAAGCAGCATATATCAGTGTATCAGATTTCAATGAAGCCCCGTGGCTATTGTGTGTGCACATTATTCACTGTCCTAATGAGAGGAAAACACCTAAAGCCACACTCATTTATGTGCCTGAACTGTTTTTCATCAGCAAAGCTGATCATTGTGTTCTTATTAATGGCCCACAGAGTCAAATAAGAGCACAGAAGTGCGAATAATAAGAACACTTCCTCTGCAAACAGGCGAGTAATGTTTCACAGGGGTCACGTAGTGAGAAATCAGAGTTTGGTGCGCTAGCTTTAACTCAAAACGTTTTTTTTGATTAATGCAGTTTGTAAACTAGACTGCAATTTTGCAGAGTCAAAAAGCTGAACACATAACCATCACCTAAACAATGGCAGTATGCAAATTATACAGTAATAACAATACCAAGGGGTATTAATTTTATAGTAAATGACATCACAATCTGTTGAGCCTTGCATGTTTAGAAAATGCTAAGAAATTGGGGTCAGTACAATTTTAGGACGTTAAAAAAAGATTATTCTTAGCTTTATATTAATCAAAAATCCTGAAAAGAATTCATTTTATGAACATATTATGCAGCACAACTTTTTATAACATCGATAATAATAAAGTAAATAAGCATATTAGAAAGATCATGTGACACTGAAGACTGTGCTTGAAATTCAGCACTGCATCACAATAATATGTTTTATATTAAAATATATTAAAATACAAAATACTTCATTTAAATTGTTATACAGTTTCACAATATTTATAATTTTACTCTATTTTGTACTGTACTCTAAACTTTTAAATACATATCTGTGCTCTTATATATATTAGTGCTATAAAAACTTAAATAAAAGTTTTTGTTTACATAATATATTTGTGTATTCTGTGAATATTTATGATGTCTATATAAATGCACACGCATGCATGCATACAGTATACATTTAAGAAAAATGTGTTGCACTTATAGATTAAATTATTTTGGATGCAGTTAATCTTTTGACAGCACTAATATATATATATATATATATACACACAGTCCTATTTTATTTTCATATGAGTGAGGTCAGACCCCCAAATCATCTTTAAATGTCTATCCATTTGCTTTGAGACTCTGATTGTCAAACGTTGAGTGAGAGTTATTGTGGACGAGAGATCAGCTGACATCTGCGCTATCAAGGCAGGCGTCACATTGTTCCCTGATTCTCTCTGCAGTTGAAACAGCAGAAAAGGACATCACTGATTTAATTTGCTTACAAAAGACACAACGTCTGCTCCAGATGGCTATTTATAAGTCCAGGTCACAGGAGATCTGTCTGCTTTTGTCTCTGAATCTGTTCACCAACATATTTGTTTGCTCGCTTCGGTATTTTAAAAGCCAAAAACCTGACCTTGAGTATAAGAGTGAACTACGCTTTCATGTCGAATACGTTTCAGGATGAAATTGCGCTCCTGCTGAAAGCTTTCCTGACCTTTGAGCTCTGTTTGGCGGATGTGTTCGGGAGACGCGCGGCAGGTATCAAAAAAGAACCCCATCTACCTTCAAGTCTTGTCTTCTAGGCAGGTTTATCTCTTCCCCTTTTGAGAGTCTCAGAGCTTCATTTGGCTCATGCACTTCAGCTGGAAATGTGGGAGTCGTGTGCTTCTTTATAGTTTGGAGCCTTTTTTGTTGAGTTTTTGCACCTCACAGAGACGTGGTTCTTCTTGGTATAATATCATAAGCAGTAATTTCATACAAATGGCTGAATAAATGGCATGTGATACATTCAAAACATCACTCTCCACAACAACACAACTGCTCATGCTCAATGTGAGCTGGGGCCTGTTCCATAAAACAAGTTTACCAAATAAGCCAGGCTTATTTTAGTTAGTCTGACTTTTTTTGTAACAAATCTACTGACAATAAGCCTGACTAACCAAAATAAGCCTGGCTTGTATTCTAATCTTGTTTTATGGAATATAATATTAATCCAGGCAAGTATACTATGTAGATGAGTTTGTAAACAGCACAAAGCTCAGATCTGCTAATCAGCTGAAGTACACACAGGCCGCATCTGTGAATGTGCTTGCTAAATCCGACGTGACGTTTAGTTAACGGCGCAGGCCGCGTCCTCCATTACTCATGCATGCAAATCTTGTTGATGAAGTCGTTTCTGTTTATGTGTACATGTGTAGTGAGCTCTCACACAAATTAGCACAATTGACCGGCCAGCTGTGTTTTCATGAAGCTTTCTATTGGAACACCTTTTACAGAGCTTCGCGGTAAAACGGCTGACAGCGGCAAAATATAAACGCAGCACATCTGCTTGACATACTAGTTACAATTTAGAAATAATTCAATTAAAAACGGGTCTTTATTTACTCAACTTTATATCCTTCCAAACCCATATGCTGACAAAAGGAGAAAAAAAAAGCTTCACCTGCAGAACAGCATAAAGTTTAGCAACAATTACAGCGCTCAGGAAAGAGAGGGGCGGAGTCAGCAGTAGCTCATTATAATTTAAAGGGACATGCACTGAAATGGGTTGCTATGAACAGAGCTGTTTTTGATAAGATAAAAAGGTGTCGTTTTAAACTACCATTGAGAAATATTTCAAGTATTTCTTACCTATTAATTAATTTTCATCTATTTCATGGACTTTTGTTCTGATTTAATTTTTTTAGACTTTATATTGTAAGGGTTTAATTATTAACATGTAAAGCCTATAAAGTTTCACCGAGAACATACAGCTGGTAATAAGGTGGGTTATATATCCAAAGTTCACTGAATGTGCGATACACAGCTGCTGTGGCAGCTCTCTCGCCTTTGCTTCACAACACACAGAATTAACTGCCGGTGTTTGTGTATTTACACCCAACCACCCGGTTAATTGATTAACCCAAGCGCTGAGAAGTTCTCTGAGCTGTATCAGGAGCTCAGCTCTCAAACACACACACTCCTCAATCACATCAATATATAAACAACACAATCAAAAATCTATTACACTAAATTACAAAATAAGCACTTCTGTTCTTTTTTCTTTTTCAGATGGAGGATTGTTTAAGTCTGATGTAATGAGAGGTGTGGTTTGGTTTTGTTTGGTTAGGAGTCAGTAACTAATGACTGCAAATATTGATTCCGAGCCTAAAACGTCTTAATGACCTACTGATTGCTGAAGGGAGCAATTACAATGGAGAAAACGACAAAAAATGTCCAAGGTTTGGGATAATTTCAAACTGATAAGTAAAGAGAACGCTGTATCATGTGCCCATTGCAAGATCGAGCTAGAATACTATGTGGGATGTCTCCTCTGACATTTCTAAAGTGTTTGGTTTAGTGTATCGGACGATAAGAATTACTGCCAATTACCTCAGGCATCTCTTATTTTCCTCTTTACTACATGTTGTGTTATTGACCCTGAGAACAGTGTCAGTGTTTAGTAAAATACAGAGATGGGGACGAGTCACATATGGTCAAGTCTCAAGTCAAATCTCAAGTCACAGTTAAGACAAATCAAGCAAGTCAATTCAAGTCAATGGTTCAACCTAAGCAAGTCAAGTCGAGTCCTGACAAGTTTCAAGCAAAGTCAAGTTGCAGTACTAAAATAAACATATATATTAAGCATCCATAATGGACAGAAAGTGAATGAAGTGCTTATTGTCAGTGATAGACAGGGGCATGTTGCAATTAATGATTAGATCAGATATTATTGCTTCTGTAATGGCTTTTGTCGAGGGTGGTAGACTGGATATGTAATAGTCTGGGGCACAATGAACTGCGACATGGAAAAATTCAGTGTATCTTGAATTGAGATATTCATCATATCTGCATGGATAAAAAAATACCAAACCAATCAGGGAAAACTGTAAACATTAAAACTACTCATGAGACGTAACGTTAGATAATCCAATTCAATTCTGATAAAAACATGCAACCAAGGCCAAATTATGCCAAACAGAAACGATTAACTAATTACATTAGTAATCGTGTCATTCAATTGACTATAAAGACTTCGACTTTCTTATCTTTCTTGTCGTTCTTGAAATGCCGGAAGAAATTTGCCGTTGCATTCTCTGTATCTGGCAAATCTTTTTTTATTGGTACGGTCCAGTTCAAAGTCCTTATACCCAAACGTGACTATTTGTGAGGCTCGACTACTGCCTGCCATGTTTGGTGCGGTTTGAGTTGTGCAGCGCTAACAAATATTTTATTAAACGAATTATATTTAAAAGTTCAAGTCATTGTCGAGTCTCCCACTTTTGGTCAAATTAAGTCTCAAGTCACTTGCTCTCAAGTCAAAGTCATTTTCTTACTTCAATCAAGCAATAGGCTGGCATTGATTTGTTTAGTTCTAGCACCCCAGCGGTTTTACCTTTTTTTCTTTTTACAGTTTTTCTCGATTGCTTAAAAACATTTCTTGAAACTGTGCCTCATGCTATTTGACATGAACACAAAAGACACAACCAATGTATACACTGACACCTTTTTATTCATTAATGTACTACACAGTACAACTGTAATACAAATATAAAAAAGTTAAATCTGCCTCAGCAGGTTATAGTGTTCTAGCAATCGAGAAAAACTGTAATTTGATTTATAATTTTTGTTCATAACACCAGTTGGGTGGTGCTTCAACCTCAAGATATTGTCCAAACAAAGTTTCATGACCATATGATTAAAGTAATGCTGAAATATAGTGCCACTTACTTCTTGGCATCTACATTAGAAAACCTAGTTTATGGAAAATAGTGTTGAATACAAAATGTTGAATTGATGATCTGCACCAATTTTGAAAAAAGTGGCACAAATAAAAGAAAAAAAATACTGTTGGTGAAAAAATCGCATAATGGCCTTAAAACTGGTAAATTACAATATTCTGCAGAAATATATGAAGTGGGCAAGGTATCCTACATTTGCACAAATTGACAGGTACTGTATGTATTATGCCTTTTAGTCAAGTGGTGGTGTAAGTATTGCAGAGATACTTTCAGATTGACATCCTCTTGGTCTCATTTAATGATTCATGGCTTATTTCATCCGATCCAAGTTTAGAGAAGGCCCAAAGAAAACTGTAAAACACCAAAGAAAAACATTTTTCAAAGAAATTTTAAATGGTGAACAAACTGCCCTTGAAAAGTAAGTATTATACTTTGTATGACCCAGCTTGGCCCCTAAATACACACTTACATAACCTTCCAATTGGCAGCGTGACCACTGACACCTATCTGACCTCCCCGTCCTCTACAACCATTCATTTTCCTGCAAGCGAGCTATCATTGTAAGCTTGTACACTTGGAGGCCACTGAACTACAACCAGCTGCATTCACTGTCTAACATTCCCCATCACCAACAGCCAGTAAATACTCCAAATTTCACATTTCTTCCTCTCGGTAATCAAGCTCTCATTGGGACGTGCAAATTAAAAGCAGCACAATCTGAGCACTGGAATGAATTCGGTGCCAAACTGCTGGCGGATTAAGTGCTTTATAAAACTAAAAGGTGTTTGTAAAGGAACGTTCCGAGTCGCTGGAGATATACTGCCGGTTCTTCACATCCTTGGGCGAGTCAATGATTTCTGTGTTGTATATTGATTGTCTGGCATCAAACTCCACGTCAGCATGGCCTGTAGGAATGTAGCCAACCTGCACCGAACACAAAACTCATTGTCTTTTTACTGAGTGTACAGACACATCCAGATGAGCTGTAGCTGCAAATAAAACAGTAATGGTGCGAGAAGCTGAAAAGCTGCAACCACAAAAGTGTACATTAAAGCTACAAAGGAATTTTATCGTTCTTTAACATTTAATTATTTACCAGTTCAATTATATAATTAACTGAATGAAAATCTAATTGTATAAATTCATATGTGAATATTTTCCAAACTAAAGGGGTTGATAAACCAGTTGCTTATGAATTTTGATTGGTTGTTAATATGTTTCCAAAAAGGCTTCCTTTGGATTAAAAAAAAACATATAATGACTGAGAAAACTAGCACAGTTTTCATGATTTGTGGTATCATTCATGCATGAAGCACAAATGCACGCCATTGAAGTATAGTCCTACCTTGGCAAGCAATGCTAAATGATGGCTGTTTTGGGTGCCTAAAACCTTAAGAAACATTTTAAACGGACTTCAAAGTAAATAAAATGTAACAAACGTGCAGAAATGCACCTTTGAACTGACTAATCACAGCAGCAGTATAGTATACTCATGACACTGCATTGATCTTAAAGATAAAAGATGCTTCTTTTCCTGTTTTGACAACCATTTTAGCTCATGACATTCAAATATAAAAAACAAGATGCATCAGCCACTTCCTGAAACTTTTCATGGGAAGATCTCTTGTTTGTGAATTGCTGAAGGCTGAATGCTGCCAGTGGGCGGAGTCTATCTGTCAGTCAGTCATAGGGGGCGGGGCCTAGCGGTGTTCTCACAGAGATATGAGACTCTCTGGCTATCCAAGGTCAACGTCTGGTCACTGTATCCCACGAGAAGATGGGAGTGGGTCTTATTTTGCTGGAGTGTCTGAAAGAATTGCCCTTTATCTACAGTTTGCTTCACAAGATGATTGTGAAATACGTGTGGGTGTGTATTTCATCACATACACTCCTGGATTTGAGGGCCGCGTTTCTTGCTTCATTTGACATCAGCGGTACTCAACTGGTGGGTGAAAAATTGGTTTCTGTTTTGTTTTGGGGGAAAACAATGATGAATAATTACATTTATTACAGTAGCTAAATAATAACAATAATAATAATTAAATGAAACCAAATGAAATGAAATAAGTTTACGCTGAAGTATTAAAATTACTAACTGAAAACTTAAACTCTAACTAAACTAAAGTGCTAGTTAACTAATTCCCATCTAATAAATAAACATTTATAAATATTAAAAAATAATACAAATGACAAAAATAAAATTTACATGGCAGCTGATATAAACAAAAGCTATAAAATATTAAAAATGACAAAATAATACTAACATAAGACTGTTTTGCTCCAAAGAAAGAACATTTGATATATAATTAAAGAAATACAAATAAAATTTAATTAATGTAATAAACTATTAAAATTAAATATAATTAAAATTAATAAATTAAATGTCTTTTTATATATTTTTTTTAAGGGCATCCAATACTCTTCGGATAGCCATCATACAGGAAAAATACATGAAGTAATTAAAAGTAAAGTAATGTGTAATACTAAGTCACCTTTTTGCTCCATTGTGAAATGTCAAAGCTCGATCCTCAAACAAGACTAGCTGAGAAACGCTACGTCTAACATATAAACTCATATGCACTTCCAAGATCTCATGTGCAAAGCATCCGTGAGCGTGCATATTGATGTGCATATGCCTGTGAGCGCATGCTGGTGTTAATGCATGCTGCTCAGGTTTTATGCATCAGACGCATTTATAGCAATGAAGGATGTTATTCTCGTTTATTCTTTCATACCTGCACTGCAACAGAGGTGATGCATTAAAAATGTGCAGTGGGGCAGTCTGTTTGTTCAAACTATCACACCATCGCCCAAACCAAACAGAGCTCCTGTTGTTTTAGGCTTGAAGGACGAGCCCACCCCCCTCTGAGACCTGCAGCGTTTTAGGCTAAATTGGAATAATTGCACAAAGCAACAATGGATCTGAACAACAGATGGCCGTGTTTGTAAATGTTTGCGTAACGAGCATGTGTGCAGCATTTGTTTGCACTTTAAAGAGATAGTTTGCCCAAAAGTCATAATTCTGTCATTCACTCACCTTCATGTTGCTCCAGTGTGGATTTTTGTTAATAATCATTTCAGTGTGGTTCCTCACAGGTAATGGTTTCATGAAACATAGCACACAAACAAGTCAAATGCACTATTTTATAATGATTCTTGACCTATTTGGAGCTTAATAGTATATCCATGGAAAAGAGCAGCATGGACATTCTGCTAAATATCATTTTTTGTGCTGCATGGGTGAAAGGTAGCCCTGAGGATGAGTGTACTGTACTTTTAAGTGAGCTTGTGTGCTGTCTTTGGTGCAGCTTTGGACTATAGACAGAACAAGCCTGAATGCATTAAAGTTCTGGTGATGTATTTGTGTGTATTTTAAAAACTGACCCAGATCTTCCAGGATTAGCTAAAAAAGTTGTGCTCCCTTTTCGAAGGGGATGCTGAGCTCATCCTTACTTCCAGCTCTGCACCTCCCTGTCTCTTCCGAACGAATGAAGCCACCGAAAAAACAAACACACAAGAAATCTCTTTAATATCGCAATTGTTTCTCCTAGACAGAAATGTGATTAAGTTCAGGTCAAAGAAAGACTAGAGTAACTAGATGGAGCAAGTTTAGATGGACCAAGACACAAAGAATCAGGAATAAAATGTCAGATATCTCTTCAAATAGATGGTCTTAGCCAGTGTTGGTATTATAGAACTAAATAAAATAAAAATAAAAAAATAAAATAAAATAAAATAAAATAAAATAAAATAAAATAAAATAAAATAAAATAAAATAAAATAAAATA
>JAUCMT010000087.1:831332-859441 GCA_032357475.1 Enteromius thamalakanensis
ATAAAATAAAATAAAATAAAATTAAATTAAATTAAATTAAATTAAATTAAATTAAATTAAATTAAATTAAATTAAATAATTTTAAAAGAAGTACTAAAATTATAAACTGAAATAAAACTATTGGGAATATTTTTAAAAAGTAAAAATCACAAAATCAAAACAAAACTAGATAACACTTTCCAAAAAGGTCACATTAGTTTAAATTAGTTAACTGCAAAGTCATCATAAATCATAAATAATGTTTTATTGACATTATTATTACTTACTTATAGGTTTTTAAAATCAAAATCTGTACTTGCTCAGATTGTTTTATTGAAGTGAGGCAACATTAACAATTAATGAAAGTTAACAAAGAATTTTAAGATCACCAAATGGAATTGAATTAAAACATAAATAAGAGTGTGTTGCAATGGAAGAGCATCTAATTAGTATAAAATAAACCTTTAAAATAACAATACTGTAATTATCTGTAAGTTAATGTCTTTTTAAATGTATTTTGGAGGGCATTAGACAAAGCGCCCCTGTGCAGAGCACTAAAGTTGAAGTTATAAAGAGAACATCTCCTCCTCATCACATGAGCCTCATGCATTTTCTTTCTTAGTTTAGTGTTGCATGGTTAAACACAAAAACAAGTCTCTATAATAGTGCACTAATAAATCTCTGGTCCCTTCCAGAAGTATGTGGTTTACACATCATCTGTGTGCTTGGTTTATTGTCTGCTTGCACGTTCCTTCCATCCAAACTGTGAATCTGTAAATATTATGGGTAAGTGAGTATTTGTGAGTGGAGGAACACCATGTAAGGACACATGCAGCACAGAGGGGTCAAATCCCCACCGTCAAACACACACACACACACACACTAGCAGCAGCGTGTAAACAGTTACAGACAAGATCAGAAGATCAGAAGAGAAAACCACTGTTTGGCTTGCGCTCCAGAGGGTTGGTGGTAAATGGAGAGCAGAGTTTAGCAGTGAAGGAGTCGCTTCAGTCTCAAACGCTCATTTATCAAGTTCAAAAGTTGCTTTTCATTCTCACAGGCCTTTCAGAACACACACACACACACCGGTTTTATTTTCCCTCTCCTGTTCATCTAATGCGTTCAGTCTGCTGCATATTAGCGCTGAGCTGCCGCACATGTGCAAGAGCTTTCTGTTTCAATCACTGAATGCTAACACTGTAAATCTCTGATAAATGACTCGTCCCATAAAGCACTGTCAACGATAAGCCAGTCTGGGCTTTCGCTTCTGAAAACGCCACAGTGTCACTTCAATATATAAGTTAAGATACACTAGAATAATACACTGACCTCAATCTTGATTCCTGTTTGTGATGTGATTTTTCTGAATCTGGTGGATCTTGATTTCACTGGAAAATCTGCAATTGAACACAGTTAAACTGAAGGTAAAGCTGAAACGTCCTTCACCTATGATTTATTTTGAATGTTCTAAAAAAAAAGAAAAAGGGGGAAAAAATGAATTAAACCGAATCAGAAAGTGTCTCCAAGAGGGATTAGTGACATCAAGTTCAAAGGCAAAAAGCATATTAATATAGCATCATGTCCAGATACTATAGGGTAATACCATGGTACTTTATATACTTGTGTAATCTTTAATCTATGAAAGGTAAAAAAAAAAAATGGTTCATCCTTTAAAATGATGCTAAAAATAACACCACAGACCAGAAAAAAACTGGTGCCTAAGGAACAAAAAAAATAAATAAATAAAAAATAAAAAGAATATATAAATAAATAAGTGTGTAATTATTGTTTTAAGTAAATGATGTTCCCTTTTTCTCTGCTTTGTTCTGAGTCAAAAAAAATTGTAAAGTTTAAAAAAAAATTATTGAAAAAACATATTTTTTGTGGGTAGGGGAAATTAAGATGAACTGTACATTTATTTTATTTATATTATTATTAGCATTATTCTAACATAAAATTAAGCAATATATTAAGTTTCATACTTCATGGTATTTGTTGCACTACCTTTGTTTTGCTTGAAAACAATTATAGGATTTTGACTTTTTAATACAACACTACAATATTACAGCAATGAGAATCATTATTAAGAAAATCATGAAAATAATATCACAAAGCAATGACATTAATTAATTGGTAAAGTATTCATTTTCAAACTACAATATTGCAGCAATGAGAATTATTATTAATAATAATAGCAATAAAAACAAAATCATGGCAATAATATCTGCGCAAAAAAATTGGCATTATTATTATTATTTTGTTTTCATTTTAACCTGTTGTGATGATTCATCTGTAAACTGAACAGCGGTCACTGGTGAAAATACAGCAGTGTGTGTGTGACAGTATTCATTATGTTTAATTAAGGCCTCACCTCAGCTCCTGACAATGACATCCTAGAGCTGTTATTCCCAGCCCAATGTTTAACGTGACACATCTATCATTCCCTGCGGAGTCACTCACACACAAACACAGTTATTGTATTGAGAGGAAGCTCAGGTCAAGGGTTTTCTAGATGCTCCATATTGAGTTTACTAAAGCACTTGTCTGCCATCAAAATGCAATCTGTGGGGAAACTATTTCTGTTTGTGAATTGCTGGAAGATGCTTGAGACTAAAATATATAAAGTAGATTAAATATAAAGAGCAATTGTATTACTGGCAATAGCCTACAATAAAACAAGATTTCTAGCTTACTTATTATCAAACTTTAGATAATTAAAAATATAAATAGAACTATCGTTTCTGTAATCAATATCACCTTCACTATTTCACTGGAATTGCTATAAAACATGATTTCTGATGTTTTTACTCTTTATTTTATTAGACTATCAAAACTGAGACATGAATATCAACCACAAACCGCCAAAACTGTGATGTTAATATATTTAAAATACACTAAAATATAAAACTGTAATCACTGCAAACTTCTTTTGATTCATTTCCTTTATCAGACTACCAAAAGTGAGACAAAAAATATAAATATATCACATAAATATATGTAACATAAATATAAAAAAATTAACTACAACCGTTTACAAGCATCATTTCTATCTCATTTTATCTGACTGATTAAACATTAAAATATTTATTCAAAAATCAATAAATAATATACATATATATATATATTGTATATGTGTGTGTGTGTGTATATATATATATATATATATATATATATATATATATAGCCTATATATATATACAGTATATATATATATATTTTTTTTATTTATTTATTTATTTTTTTTACCAGGATCACCATCAATCATGATTTCTAATTTGTTTATGATTTTTGAAAAAATTGGATTACAAATATAAAAGTATTATTACTGGATTTGCTCTCAAACATGATATCTAATTTCTTTTTGATTCATTTTATCAAAACTTTACACAAAATCGGATCAAAGATGTTACTAAAAATACTATGACTGGAATCGCTATCGAACATGACTTATAACTTTATTAGACTCATTATTCTGTCAGGAATCTATTAATACTATCAAAGAAATCCTAACGTTACAATTAAAAATACTAAAAATAATACTTTTCATCACAATACTCTAACCGTAGGTAATTTGGGGTTGGATCAAATCTGGTGTGTTCAAACGGCTGAGAACAGAAGACCACTGAGGATTTTCTCTCACACCCACACACATTGATTCATGCTGGACTGATGGATTGTGGGAAGATTCTCACCATTTCCTCTCTGATCACGCCCCATCAGCTTTCACATTACGAGCTCCGGTCTGGGCGAGCGCGCGGGTGGGCGGCTGGCCTTGTCTCAGAAGCCATCTTCCTCTCTTGCCCCTTTATCTCTCCGTCTATCTCTGGTTTATCTCTGCTCTCCAGGGAAAGTCTTTTCTGTGCGTTTAGGGGAGAGCAGTAGGGGCCTACAAATATAACAACACCAGTTCATTAGAAAGACATGTGAGGGACCCACAGCATCGTCATGACATCACTAGGGTTTTAATTAGCTGTCACACTTGGTTTATGGTGCAATCATGTGTAGTGCCCAGATACTTTTGTGAAATATAGATTTGTGCTTCATGGATGGACCGACTCTCGTTGAGTGCTTGAGGTTTCATTGAGGGGATGATTGATGGCCATTATAAAAAGGATACTTCCGACTGTAAAACCTGATTAAGTGCAGTCTCTGCTGTGCACTGTGCATGTGAACGTCTATAAACTATGGTGAAATCACTGTAATGCACACGGTTCTAGCCATGTTCGTTTTAGTGCCACTGATGACCTTTGACCTGCAGATCATCCAGCTCAAGTGTTTTATTCCTGAAGAGTTTTACAGCATTCAGAACTGATCTGAGAATTACAATTCACTCAATTTAAGATCTGACAATTAACATTTGAATTAAATTAACTGGAATTCAAACTAAATTGTGTAACTAAATCATCAAAATTTGTCATGTCATATTATTTTAAAAAAAGTAAAATATGGATGGATGGAAAAATAATGGATGGCAGAATGATGATGGATATAGATGGATGGATTGATGGATGGATGGATAGATGGATAGATAGATGATAGATAGTAGATGGATGGATGGATGGATGGATGATTCATAGAACAATATGTGGATGGATGGGTGGATGGATGGATGGAATGAAAGATGGATGAATAGATGGATGAATGAGTGGATGGGTGGGTGGCAGAATGATAGGTGGATGCATGGATAGAATGAAAGCTAAATGGATGGATGGACGGATGATTCATAGAACAATATGTAGATGAATGGATGGAATTAAAGTTGAATGGATGGATAGACATTGGATGGATGACAGAACAATATAATAATAGGTGAATGATTCATTGAACAATATAGATGGATGGATTGATGGATGGAGGGTTGAACATTAGAATGGTAGGTGGGTGGATGGATGGATAGATAGATGGATGAATGGGTGGGTGGGGATGACAGAATGATAGGTGGATGGATGGATAGAATGAAAGCTAAATGGATGGATGAATGAAAAGTGGATGGTTGGAAGTAAAGAAGGAAGGATGGATGGATAGACAGATCAACCTGCTTTAAACCATAATTCTACACTAGTCAAACCATTTGAAATGGTAACACTTATAGATATAAACAGCTGGATGTGTGTGAAAGTGACTGTCGGGTCAGAGGTCATACTGCAGATGATCCTCTTCAGAGCTCCGTGCCCCAAGCGGCTCATTTACTGGTCTGACCCTCACGCACCCGCCTCATCTGGACTCCGGACGAGGAGCTTGACAGTGACAGTCTGATCTTAATCAATGACCATTGATTTCCCACTTATCTCGGCCACAGATGGTCGATGCATCGGCCGGCGGTCCCGCAGCATAATGCTATAATGGAGGCCGGCTCGGGAATTACGTGCTACTTCAGAGTCCGTGACACTGAACTCTGCCCCATTTCATTCCCAGTCGAGAGACGGCTGATTAAATGTTTTCATCTTTGTTCGAGTGAAACACAAGACATCGATAACATGCTCAGGCCTCAGCAGACAAATAGATTCTTATTTAGCATCAGATGATGGATTCATAAGAGGAATTATGGGAGGAAGTCAGCGAGACAATGATCCTATGTTAATGCCTCGATTTTTACTAGGAACGGCTTATTTAAAGCTGCTTTGTTATATAGCATAACATTAATAAATAACCAGCTTCCCAATGTTTTCATGTCCACAAGGCACGGTAAGAAACAGCAGATTGTAGAAATGTTATTTAATACTGAATGCCGTATCTCCCTGCAGGGGCCCTGTATTTATATCAGTTTCTACAGCACGGCTAAATCTCATCATCATCATCATTGTTTCTCCATCTGGAGACGGCCCAACACAAACAAGTGAACAGAAAAAACATCAATTATTAAACTGACATCATTTCTTTCCCTGTCAAACAATCAATATGTGCAATAGCAGTCCTTCTTTTCTCCAGCTCCATGGTTACTTACTATTTATAGCTTGCTGAGGACCAGTATTATGCAGCGTCCGCCGCTTTACGCCTGCTTCACACTAACTTTCCATCTAGTTTGAGCGTGCTGCTATCAGCTGCTGTTAACATGCTTTAATTAACGGTAAAGTGAAAAATATGCATCACTTCATTAAGTTACACCATCTTGATTCACTGGGTCAGTCCTAGTTTGCTGTCCAATTAAATATCATTATATGTCAGAACTTTTTATTAAACATACTGTTTTACAAGATGGAAATCATATTCGATTGCTTTATCCACAACATCACAGTGTTTAAACTGTAGTTCTCTGACATTGATTAATGGTTACATGGCTCGCAGGTAAACAAATAAAATATTCCACCTCTACATCTGTTATTTTAAAATGATTTATTTTTGTCTTACATTTTTATGGTTTAGTTTATTTCATTAACCTGCAGTTTCTTCACAAAGCCCAGTTTGGAAAATCTTGACGTAATATCATCTTTAATGCACGTCATGTACTTTTTTTAGATCAATATGGTATAAGAGTGTCTTTTTTCCAATTCATTGTGACATCAAACGTAATCTAAAAGTAGTCAGACTATATTACCGGAAATGTGTTATGTAATGGGTTACATCTTTCACTGTGTATATATTTTAGCACTGGATATATAACTTGCATGTGACTTTATCACTTTAGCAGATTCCTGCTTTGATTTGTGTAAAGTCATGGCCAGAGCATATTTCTAAAAAACTGCAGGTTCATTTCAAAAGGAAGTGCAGAGGAGTAAAAGACTGCACTCTGGCTTCTAATATGTACCTATAATCAAAGTCCCTTTAAAGTTCACTCAGTTCACACAACTCCGATCTTTAAAAGCCCTAGGCAGGAGTTTACACCCTAGACGCAGATACAGCTCCATCTACTTGAAAAGGGAAAGAACGAGATCTGTTTCTTAAACACCACATTTTACATCAAAAATAAAATGTGAATTGTGTTGTAGCTCAGATCATCCAAAAAAGGTTATATTTTTTATGCAGATGCAGCTATTCAAGAGTAAACAGGCAATTGCACAACAATATGAATTCTCCTTTTCATCTCCTCTATTATGTCCACTGTAAAGGGAACTGACTCTGTATCCTAAGACTATTATCCGGGTTGTGACTAGTTCATGTAAAGTGCATGAATAAGCAGATGTTGTTACACTGTAGCACACAGATCAAAGAGAAGCTGAGCAGGAAACGGGAAAAGCCTCGATTAAAAGGACACCTGCAGAGCTCCAGTTAAATGCATGGATATAAATCACATTGTTACTAGAATCTGTCCATTTACAGTCTAATGTCTTCAGCACAGATCTTCAAAATCAAGAAGAGGGGGAAGTCAGGGACATCCTCTGATTTACAGATGGAGTCATTAATGGAGTAAATACAATATTTCAATGTTTTCTAGTTACTGCAAAATCTAAAAAACCCAGGTCATAGCTAAATGCATTAAATGTATAAAAAAAAAAAGTATGGTCTTTCTTTTTCCTAAAAGGAAAGAAGTGTTGAATGAACAACTGTGTGACGCATAGAGGCAAGTTTTTAGTTTTATTCCAAGACAAATGTGTTTTACGCATCTTCTTGTAAGTCAGCTGATGCTGAGTGTCTGGGGAGACTGAAGATAGTGTTTTCTGCAGGGAACGATGCCAGTCTGCTGCATAAAAACCATTTAAATGGCTGCTGATGGATGCCAATGTCTTGTGGTTATAAATAGCTGTAAGTGGTTTTATGTCCAGATAAACACTCTACATAGCTTTCCGTTGTAAACTGAGGAGATGTTAGGTCTATTTCAAATCCTAGTGAGCTATTAATATCTATCTATCTATATACACACATACACGTAAGGTCCCGCCTACTTGGGCCAGGATGTCGTGTCTCGCTCTTCCAGCTCTAAGAGAAAAGACTCCTTGGGTTTTCCTAACTTTGGTTCTCAAGTTTCACTTTTATGTTTACCTCGATTTAATCTGACATGAGAATTGAAATCTAAGAAGCTTCCAATAAGTTCCACTCGTGCAGGGATTAAATTAAAACCATGCTGTATTTGTTTAGTACACATGCATAACCAACCAAAAGAATAATTCAGAAATGATATATACTGTACGTATGACATTTGAGTCACCCTGAATGAAAATCATTGCAATGCATTCTATGAGCAACTTATCCATATACATTCATTGCATTTCACCTCACATGCATAAACTTACCACCTGTCCAAAAACATCCTCTGCATCAGAAGTGAGTCTAAGATACCTAAAATACCATATTTTTGAGTCAATCAGCACATCTCAAACCTCATTTGCGTATGTATTCAAATATGCCGTGCGAAGATGCAGCGCAGCAGCCATCGTACATCCTCAGAAGGACTTTAATGGTGCTTTAATGGTGCTTTTTCATCATTTTAGGAGCTAGACAGCACATGCCCTCGTTCACCTTCAACGTAATGACAGTATTTTAGTGTTTTAAGGGTGAACTACTGGCTTTATCTGTGCACAATTTCAGGCCAGAAACCAGAAAAGAGTTTAATTGTGCCAAATGAAGTCTAAATTACTCTCTGGATTGTAATGTTCTGTTTCCCACAGTATAATGTGGAGCGCTGGCCACCCAAACGCAATGGAGATTAACACAATGAGCGTGACCTAATAAAAACGCTGAATGTAACAAGCTGTGCTATGCTACAGTTATTCGACCTGCTAAACTGCACCCAGTGACTAACACTCTTCAAAATAAAGAGGATTTATATCTTTATGTTGGCGAGTTCCCGCATGCAGCAAGAGATCTGGTACGACCAGATGCAAATCTACCGTAGTTGCACAAGAGAGAGAGTAAAAAAAAACTGCACAAGGAAAAGCCAAAACACACGAACGGAAGAAGGTCAGAGCACAGAATCAAGGAGATTGATGGCGCATTTACGAGAAAAAACCCTGTTCAGCCGCTGAAGGCTCGTCTCTTTCATCACAAGATCAATTCTCCGTGACAAGGCCCGCTGGATACGTGGGTTTAAATAGAGTTGTTCAACTCTGAGACAACTTAGGTCACCAAAGGATTTCTTGGGAATTGCATTGCAAACCTGAGAATGTCAGGCTTTGAGAAAGTGTCATTTCACCTTAAGTGGATTGTAAATTAAGATAAAGGCCTTCGGAAGCATTAGTTGGACTTTAAACCATGAATACATTAAGTCAATATCAATAGTGGCCCTAATAATAAACGACACTGTAATGAGTCGCACGGACCGGGAGCGGGACCTCAGTAGAGGCTTTAGTCAGAGCGGAAATTGCCTTATGAAATGGAAAGATGCACAAAAGGGAGTTTCACGCAAGCACTGCCGGCCACTAGTTTTGAGGCTTTTAATTCTTCCATTTACATGAGGGTCATAATGGGTGCGCGATTCGATTAGTCTTCCCTCAATTTAATTAGTCTGTGAGATGATGGCTTGTTTCCTGAAAGGACTTTGTTGTATGCTGGAATACTGATGAATCACATTTGTACGGGACCGACTAAACCTTTACGCCAAAAACATACGCATTTACCAATTTTGAGCAAATAAATATTGCTTCCCCAGGATATAAACATGTTTTGCATTGCAAACTCTTATTGTGGAGGATCCATCAGTGCATGTTATTGTAAAGGAATAAAATGCTGGTAATAATTCATAAAAATGTAATAACTTGCATAATTTTTCAACCGATTTTCATGCGTTAACATCCACTGGGAAGTTCGTAATTACGAGCTGAAAAGTTCAAAACCCCTTCGGAGCAAGACTTTTTAAACTCTACATCTACAAAATGATGAACAAAGATTGTGTGTTGGATGAGTTGTTGCTTTGCTATGTTTTTATTCAACATTATTATATATTCTGCACAAATTGTGAACCAGTTTTGTGCTTAGCATTTTATAAAAAAATCATATTCATCTTCAAAACATTAAAAATGTTTACTCATTAATTACAATGAAATAATATAAAATAATAATCTTATCAAATAAAATAAAATATTTAAATAAAATATATTTATTTGCAAAATTTACTAGGAATTTTTAAGTTTAAACTGTTAGTTTTAATGTAAATTTGAATGGGGTAAATAAAAAAAACATTAATTTTAACAAATGTATTATTAATACAGATGCTGCATCCATTGCAAATCAATTCTTTAAGAAAATCTTTTCATTATTTAATTTTTATGGTGGCAGATATGTGTGCTTAACTCATAAATACAACATTTCTTACATGACTTAAATGCACTTTGTTATCCAAAATTATTGTTGCGTCACATTATGGCAAAAAAAGGTTTATAAAAGCTCTTGGTGGACGTGTATTTTTTCGACATCAGAGAAACATCCTTCAGACGAGCAAAAAACAACACTAGAGCATCAAAAGCCATGATCTCCGATGAATCCTTGAGAGACAAACACCTCCTGTCACTTCTTATTACGAACGACATACGATGTGCTTGCACCATCTGACAGGCTGCATTAAACCCAAGTGCTACCATCTCTTATTTGAGAGGATGACGAATGGCATTGGGATAGAAGACGTCAGAAATCTTTGTTGTGAAGCCATTTTGAGTAAAAGCGATGCATTAAACAATTATGTTTTTTAAATTTGACATGAAAGTGCAATTGAAAGCCATTCATTACGCTTCTATAATGTGAAATATCTCTAAATTGAAAAAGAACAAGGCTTGATTGGATGATGAAAAATGGCTGTTACATAGCAGAATAAAGCCTGGATGAATCGTGAAGCACTACAGCCCTCCTGAAACACCACCAGTGATGGGAAATGACCAGAAACCTGTATTAAGAAAGTAAACAATGCTGATTATGATTGAACGCTGACTTAAGGACTTTAGACTAAAAAAAGCAAATGTTTAGGGCTTTCCGATACTGATACCTTGAGTTCGATACCGGTTCCTGAACAATACCTTTTATGAACTACAGTAGTTTTAACAAAATTACATTTTCTCAAAAAATATTTTTTTTTCAACTTGTTGACATTTCTACAGACTCAAAACCTCATCTCCAGAGCCACTGCATTATCATTTTTTCACCTCGGAAGATTTTGTGTATTAAAATTTAGTTTTAATGCATAAAACATTTTTCTTTAAACTAATGACAATTTAATGTTATTGTTGGAAAATAAAGTTTTTACAATTTAAAACACTGAAGAAATACTGTTTTAATCATTTTTGTAGTAGTCTATTATGTACATTCTACTAAACAATAGTAATATATTTCTGCTGCCGTGTCCAAAACAAACTTGGCATGAATACGTTTACACTTCTGTGTGTACATGATATGAAGATAGATTTACTAAATGAAACGGTCAAACCCTGGGAGCAGTTCTGGAGATGTTATTCATGTAGCCTACAGTATTATTGTCCTCATTTAGTGGGAAGCAAGACGTTAATATCAGCGGAAGCGTCACGTGCAGGTCACTATGCTAGTAAACAAAACCATGTGTCTGTGCCGTATATTAATACAGACCTAACCTAAACTAATATTATAAAATATATTTTGTAATTTGAAGTAAAATAAATGTAAATTCTAACCAAATATAAAAACGTAACTCAATATTTCTGAGTGCAAAACATACAATTTACAAAGCTATCTGGTGTTTGCCAACAGCAGTCTAAATAGCAGGGTGTTGTTGGATAAGCACACACTCTCGGCCTGTCATGTGTAAACAGGCGACAGGCAAACTTGGCGAAGTTTCCGTGTTTGCACATATCTGTTTGTCCCGTCATGCTGCTGGAGTGAATTGGCGCTCGTAATTGGTTCCCGGGGTGCATTGTGGAAGACCCTGACTTTGGCACAAGCCTGGGCAACAAATAAAAGCGTCATTATGTGCAACCAGCGGGCCGTTATTTAGGTGCCATAAATACTGCAACTAGAAGTGCTATTAGGACACACAATTACACAGCGGATTATCAACTGTTCACTTTGGCCATCGTCACAGCTGCTCGGCCTGGTGGCCAATAGATCGGCTGTTTCGGCAGATGTTCAGACAAGCCTGATTGAGTTTGATGACATGTTGAGATGGCATGTTCAGAGCACAAATTTCATTTGAGTAGCCAATATATATATTGCATAATAAATATTATGCAAAATAGTACGGTGAAAGCAGGCTATGTGAAATAGTATGCATAAATGTTAGGTGAAAGTATGCGAAATAGCTTGCAAAGTATTATACAAATAGTATATTGATAATAGTATGTGAAGTAGTATGCAAAACATTGTGTAATAATACGTTAATGGTAGTGTAACAAGTATGCAAAACAGCTGTGCATAGTAGTATTTGTAAAAAGTAAGTAATAAGAAGAATGTGGAGACGTATGCTAAACAATACGCATACTGTGTTGATAATAGTATTTGAAAAAGTTTGCATAATATTATGCAAGTATGCAAGAGAGTATGCATAAAAGTGTTCACAATACTATGTGAAATAATATGCAGTATGGTAACAGAATGTGAAATAGTATGCAAAGATCCTCAACATACCACATACTGACTATCCGAAACTTTGGAGGTATGTGTCAACTTATTCTACAAACCCTAAACCTACCCTAACAGTCAGTTAGTAGACTTTTTAAGTCAGCAACACTGCTAGTGCACATGAAGTGGACCATTTGGATGTGGGCCTAAACATGTACTAAACATGCTAAATATAGCATGCCATCTAAGTATTTCATGCATGCATACATTTGTGTAGTAAGAACAGTAGGCTAATGTGATATTTCAAACATAACCTAAGTAGGTGGTCTTTCAAATCAAACATTGACTAAATGGCAGATGTAGTGTCTTACTTGCTTGAAGTACATACTTTTAGTGTGCAGCAAGTGTCTGTGAAATGGAACGCAGCCGATTCTGTAAATGAGAAAGCTGAGTGTCACATGTCCTTGCCCAAATTGCTAATAAAACTGGCCACCTCAAGACTTCATGTAATGAATATTTTGAGCTTGAAATGAGAATATGTGCTTTTGTTGCACAGTGGCTTCCTGTTTCACTCAGTGAATATCTTTCTTTTGCCCTGTCGCAAAACATAATAACTTGTTTGACTGTAAATACAAGCAGCTCGTTGCAATTATCCGCCGATACATACACTTGAATGAGGCAGACAGTAATAAGTTGATGCTCCAACACAAACTTGGTTGCAAACGGACTCCTCCTCTCCGTAAAGTAAACCAAAGCCAGCAATTTATGGAAATCAGCTGCACGAGTTTACTTGACTGACACGGTTTGTTTGCTTTCAAAGATTAAAGGCCGGCAATCTTTTGAAGCGAGATGTGTATGGAAATGATAGCCGAGTTGCGTGAGGTGTGACTCGCATCTGAAATCACTAACATGTGGGACACTTGAGCATAATTTGGTCATGTCTAGATAAAGCTGCTTTCATTGTTTCTTTTTATGCATTTATTTACTTATGCAACATAAATGAAGAATATTTAATCAACTTTGCATCTTCTAACTTTTCTGTGACACTGATTCATGCAGTAAAGATCTGCTGTCAAACTATTCATTGCATACAAAATTAAAGTTTTGTTAACTTAATGTGTGTACTGTGTATATGCATGTATATTTTAATGAAAAATATATACATTTTATACATTAAATATATTTATATATGATATAAATTATCTGAATATATACTTTACTATACTATAAATATATAAATGTAATATATCACTGTAAATATTTAAAATATATACACATATGATATATGTGTGTATTTATATGTACATAATAAATATACACAGAACATGCATTTATTATGTAAACAAAAATATTTATGTTGGATGCAATTTAATCACAATTAATCATTTGACAGCACCAATAAAGATATATAGATACAGATATATAGAGATATTGCTTAACAACTTTATATTATATATTAAATCAAAAATAAGTGATGCTTTAGACTTTTAGATGGAATAGCATGCATGTTAATAGCATGTGAAATAATATGCATAAGGGTGTGATGATAATAGTTTGTCAATTAGTATGCAAAACAGTCTGCATAAAAGTATAGTGCATTGCTAAATGTATGTGAAAATTTGCAAAACTTTATGTTCAAAGTAGTATGAGAGACAAATCGACAAATAATTAAAACATATTTCTCAGAAGTAAAGATAAGCAGAGGCTTTCCAATTAGTGAAAGAGTGCAAAAAACAGCATTCCTCAGAACATACTAAAGCATAAATAAAGCGTGAATATATAAAGAAGAGATAAAAGGTGAAATAAATAAATGAGGCAGACTTGGACCATGCTCAGCAAACAATGAATAAAGGAAAATGTTACAACTCGCATTGTTATTCAGTGTGTGAATGAATGTAAGAGAGCCAAAGACAGCGAGAGAGTCTAAAGGGGTGATGTGTGACTGCTGTACAGTAAGACAAGCATGAATTACTGCGTCCAGCATCAATCACACCATGATCTGAAGACAGCAGAGTTTGGGCGCGGGTGCAGGAACATGTCGTGGCAGGTGTCGGTGAGACGTGTGTGTGTGTGTCACCTGAGAAACACTGCAATTATGACAGAATGTGTCATTACTCCACCACCCCACAGAGACACAGGGAGGGGAAACAAACACACCATAAGAACACTTTTAAGTACTGCTAGGGTACTGTGGTAATTGATAAGAATACGGTGGTAGTTTCATTTGTAATATAACACTGAAAGATTACAATAATCAAACATTCGAATGCACTTCATGAAAAAATGGTAAATATGTCAAAACAACATGGTATTGTTTAAAGCTCTCTGGCTCCTCACACCCAGGTGATTGGTTGTGTAATGCTTGGATAAGGCCCTGCTTTTAAAGGTTAATCAGGTAGCTTTAAGGCAGTAGGTTTGTCACTGGTTAGTTTGGGCTTGTAAAACAGTGGAGATGTCAGAAACCCTGGAGGATCTGAGGTGTGTTTATCTGTGTCACAAATCTTCCAGACTGACAGGGTTCTTTAAAGTTTTGCACACTCTTTCAGCGTTAACAGTTAACAGATGAAAGCTTATTATATGGTAATCAAAAATATACCGTGTTCATGTAATAATTTCTATATTCATCCATTTACATGCCCAAAAAAACATGGTAATGCCATGATGTTTTTGCACATTTATGCTTTAGTATGTTCTGATCTTAGGACATTTTTTTCACTAAATCCAACATTGCAGATGAGCAATACAACGAGCAAATCATCCTGAACAAGAACGGGTGTCCAGATGCTTTTTGAGGCTCTTCTTTTTTATCAGACAAGCCTAGTTCTTTCACATATTTTATGCTCAGCCTGAAACTGTAAAACCCAACCTGACGTAAAGTTAAAGTGGTCTTCTTTCCGCTGTTTGAGCTGAGCCAAATCTCATGGGACTAAAACTGCAGACCTGGACCCCTGCCTACAAACCACGCTGACAAAGCATAAAACTCACTCTCATCCGTGATGTTGAGTGTACATTGTTCATGCTGATTTACACACCTGGACGAGGATTCACCTGAGCATTTGTCATTACGAGAAAAGGTTACGTCAATGTCTCTGTATGTCTGATCCAGCAAGTTTAAAGGAACAGTTCACATCTAAAACATCCTCAAGCCACTCAAGATTTACAGAAATATTTCATTACAGTATATCACTTGCTAAACAATGGATGCTCTGCAGTGAATGGGTGCCGTCAGAATGAGAGTCCAAACAGCTGATAAAAACATCATAATAATTAACAATTAACCCTCACCACTCCAGTCCACGAGCTCCATAATAATGCTTTATTAACGCATTTTTAAATGACTTTTTCGCTGATTAAAACAAATATTTGATCTGGTTTGAAGTTAAAAGTGTTTACGGTAAATGAAAGTGTTGTTTCTTACAAACAAGCAGCTTATGGCTTATTATTGTGATGTTTTCATCAGCCGTTTAGACTCTTGTTCTGACGGCACCCATTCACTCCAGAGGATCCATTGGTGAGCAAATGATATAATTTCTGCAAATCTGATAAAGAAACAAACTGATCGACATCTTGGATGGCCTGAGGGTGGGTCAATTTACAGCAATTTTCCTTTTTGGGTGAACTATTATTTTAATAATGCATCATACATAAAAGATTCACGTATGTTACTCCGGGGATGTTGTTACTTTGATTAGATATCATGGTTTTGTTTAGTCCATATAAAACTGACAGTTTCATATTTGTTGCGTGAAACTATTCGCAGTCACCCAACATGCATTGCACGGCATCTTCAGTTGAATGAGTGCTGATTAAGACCTGATGCTCTCAGCATGAACCCCTTCAGCAGCTTGTAGCACTAAACTAGTATCTGTGATGTATAATTCAGCTGCGTGAAAAGGGAAGTTCAGCTCTGCAGGCATCGGAGGCTCAGAGACACTGTCCGGCACAGCAGGACGCTTTCATCCCAAAATAAAACTCTCTTTAAGAGCTCCACTATACTCATTGATATTCACAGCTATGTTTAGGGCTTGATGCAAGTCGACACAGTGTCTGGACGAAGCACCTGTCCCCCACACACACTCACAGATAAGAAACTGGTAGGTACGTAATCCTATAGGACAGGATAATCACAAAGGAGATCTTTTATATCTCAGTTCTTTAATAAAAGTTGTCTTTTCAGTTTAAGATATCAACACTGTCATGAACTCAGGTTTGTCCAGTTTGTGGTCAAATAAATGAAATGCAAAATATTATTTCTCTTAATAAAATCTCATATTCGGACAGGATGAGCCTTCCCTGAAGACACAAGGTTGTGTCAGTTTTTTCCAGCTATCCCATGGGTCTTGTGAAAAATCGGTTCCCATCCGGACAGGATTATCTGTGACTGTACATATTATAATGCTTTTCCTCATTGTCAGCCTGGTCCTGGTGGATTTAGAGATTTTTGCTGGAGTTATATATAATTCTGGATAGACTCCTTGTTACTGATTACATGATAAAAACTCTAGTTAACATTATCTAGGTTACTCATTTTAAGTAATGCATTCAGAATCAATAAAACATTTCAAAAATATATTTATTTCATACATATTGTTTCCCCCCCAGATTTAGAAGCATAAATCACAAAGTTATTATATGACATTTACATGATAGTGAATACATTCAAAACTAAATGTCAAGATTTTGAACGGTAACTTTAAGAATTAGGAAGAATTAAAAAGTAATTAATAATTTACTGCCATTGTGTGAATGGTATTTAATCACGTAATCCAACTTTGATCTGAGCATGAGTGTTTTTAAAAAGTAATTACAAGTACTACAATCTGATATATTATCACGTGCATTAGATTACATGTAATCACTTAATACCCAGCACTCTGTGTGTGTGTGTGTGTGTGTGTGTGTGTTTGTGTGTTTGTGTGGTATATATATATGTATGTATATTAGTGCTGTCAAATGATTAATTGCATCCAAAATAAAAGTTTTTGTTTGCATACAATATATATGTGCACTCTGTATATGTATTATGTATGGTATATATAAAAACAAACACATAAAGTACATATTTTTTAAGATATGTACATGTTTATACATTTATATATTAATATTCTTTTTTAATATATAAACATACAAATTTTCTTAAATATATACATGCATGTGTATTTATATGTATAATAAATATACCCAGTATACACACATATACTGTATTATGGAAAAAAACATATTTTGTATGCGATTGATGAATAATGAATCACAATGAATGAATTAATACATAAATACATTTTTTGTTTATGTCTAGATTTAATGACATGCTGAAAGTCTAATTCTCTGGGAACAGCTCAAGATCTCAGGACATAAACTAATGAGAAACACATGGATGTATTTTGCTCTGTGACTGAACCGAATGCTCACAAACATCCGGTTCTAAGTTGGATGAGTGTTAAGTGTGTATTTGCATGTATTTGTTAGTAAGCCCTTTAGCCATGCTAATTTGATGAAACAACTAACGTTTAAACAGCACCGAATCTATTTCATTTCTTCTGTCGCTCTATCAGTTCTTCCCTCTAGCTCTCTCTACCCACAAAAACAATTCACATTTAATGGGATTTGCTGGTTTTTTGACAGCGATGTCACCTCACTTGTTCCCTTAAATCTGCTGAAGTGGGTTTTTTCAGTTCTCGCCCATAGGGTTTGGCCCAGACATGTGAGCATAACCAAATCACAGAGCGATTCTCCGCTATCAATTGTAAAATATTCCCTATGGCTACTCCAGTTCCTGCCCATTAGCTCACGCCAGACTGATATATTGTACTACGAATTTCTGAACTGTGATTACAAAACGCATTGGACTGATATTTGTTTCCGTGGTATTTGTGAATAGCTCTATGTGCACATATTGATCTTTTGAGTGTAATTGTAAAGAATAGTGATCTTGCTTAATAAGAAGTAACATCTATGGCCTGTTTTTCCCCATTTCTGATGAATTCTACTCCTGGATTAAACTGGAGGAACTGATGCTGAATCTCAATGAGAATACTTTTAGTCTGAAGTAAAGGAAACTAGCCTCAGTGAATATGAAACTAAAGGAACTAATCATCTCTATATATTGTTCATATGATGTTGTCCAATCTTATCCATCTAATCTTATCCATAGTTTTGACTTTAGATTAAAGATCAGTATTTTTGTGGAAAACAACTCCACATTCTGGTCAACTCTGTTACAACTCTGTGATCTTTAAAGCACTGCTGGAAAAACCATGTGATTTGCATCAAGTGGTGTCACTTCCTCTGGCTGGAAACTCTGAGAGGTCTGGAGGTATGTCATTGTTCCTCTCTCATAAATTTGAACAAAATGTGTAAGATACACCAATAGTAGATTAATTACTTGTCAAATCTGTTATTGTGATATTTCAGTGAATCCCTTTCACTTTTTAAAAACAATAATAATATAAAAATAAATTAAATTCTGTTTTCAGCCATCCCATGTCATATCTGTTTTGTGGTTAGGAATTTGAACTAAAGCACAAAATGGTGAAAAATGTCAACTCTGTTATTGTCAACTCTGTTAGAGTTTAAAAGTTAACGATAACAGAGTTGACAATGAGTAAGAGAGTCAAATGGCCCCTGTTCTGATCTGGGTGGTCAGCTCTGTTTTTGTTGTCAACTCTGTTACCATCGATGTAAACTCTGTTTAAAGTTTTGCTTTAAATTAATCATTTTGTTTAATTTTATTGTTAACAAATTGATAAGAAACCTATTAGCCTAGCTCATTATTTTACATACAATTTGTTTGAACATTTTTTGAATGTAAGTCATTTTTAAAGCTATGTTTTGAAACGAATGTAGAAGTTCTCTTAGGAAAAACAGGATTTAAACTGTGTCACATTTGTTAAATGTATATATTTGACCTAATTCGTCTGTAACAGAGTTGACAGATTTATCTGTCAGTACATCTTTACTGTATCTTTTTGAATCTTACAAGTTTAAGATTGGCAAATATATTAAATATTAAATTTAAAGTGTGTCCTATGAAAATAAGTTGAGCAATGTACCCACAATTCTGGAATGAGTCACATATATATAAATACTTTCAGTTCAAGGTTCAAGTTACTTAAAATAGACATTAATGGATAAGCTTATAGGTCATATAGCCATTTGCTTTCACAGTAAGGAAATAAAAATGACTATGGAAGTCACCATTCGGTTCTTCTTTTGAATATCGTCTTTTGTGTTTAGCAGAGGAAAGAAACTTGTACAGGTTTGGAAAAACTTGAGGGTTAATAAATACATTAAATCATTTTGGAATGAACTAACCCTTTAATGTCTATTTTAAGTAACCTTTTTTGTCTTAATTTTAGTTTTAGTTAGATAATAACCCCGGGCAGCGGCTCTGAGCATTTCAGTGTTTGAGAGCAGACGGATAATCCTGCATTCAGAGACTCTGTGTGCTCTGTGTAAAGAACACCATCATCAAACAATGTGTCTCTGCCTGGCTCTTCCTTTATCTGACTCTGTGTGTGTCTCGTCCAGACACTGAGCTCCTGGTTACTGATTATACAGATGTTCATACCAGGCTCTGGATGCTAAATGGTGAAACCTCACATTTTAAACGACCTCATCTTTACCATTGTGAGTGCTTCGGTCTCAAACTACATAAAAAAGCTAAAATGCTCTTATTTTTCTACAGAGGTTGGTGTTCTCAAACTGAAATGTGTCGCTGTTGCCCAAAGCCATGTAGAAGCACCAGCTGTGAGATGAGAAACCAACATTACCTTTGGGAGAAGGACATCTGGAGGAACGTTTGCACTTCTCTCTAGATGGGCTGAGAAGCGTTTTTCCGCCTTCAGCGTCTCCACAAACTTCTAAATAAATATGTGACTTTCCCAGAGTAGCTAAAATCAACCACATTCATCTCAAGCAGAAATGGCCATGTCACAGATTCTACTGCAGCTGAGATCTGCTGCCTTGTTTTTACGGTAAAGTGCATGCACAGCCAGATTTCATTCAATTAATCCCATATGATTTACAAAAGAAAAGGTTGTGGATTTATAGTAGCAGAAGCTTATGTGAAATCCATCTTACAGTATATGTACATGACTTTTCAACTTTTGCATACCCAAGAATGTTGTACTGTAAATCAGATTCCATACTGTACACTGAGAAGGCAACATGTTAAATTATGAATTGCGGCCTTAACACAATGCATTTATGCACATAAAGCCTACATTTCGTGCTTTACTTTAGTAATAAGCTGAACTGTACAAATGAGTTACTGAGGTGAGCTGATTGAATCTGGAGTTGAATTTGAACTACAATACATCTTTGAGCTGCTATTCATTTGCCTCTTTTATTATACCGGCCTGTTTGCTCACAGATCAATACAAAGTCATTCAAGTTCGGTTTCAACACAAAAGACATTCTATTGATGTTCAAGCAGCTTGAGAACGACTGCTGTACAGGTACAGTTTCCCATGTGTGAGTCTCTTCACAACAACTGTATTATATCCTAATCAAGTCGATCTGTTCTTTGCTTTTTTCAACTCCAGACTCATGTAACTTCAAGCACTCTCTGCTCTCTGGATATGCGTTTTTCTGCAGCTTTCATTGACCTGCTGTGAACCTGACTGGTGAAGACGAGTGGATTTCTGTCAGAGAGCTGTCACCTGTGGTGTTCCTGGACGGACGGCTGATATGGCGTGTGAGGTACTGCATCTTTTTCTACTTGTCACACATGACACGGCTCATCATCTATATCTGGCGCTAAGTGATATTATGCAGTTACCATGGTTATTGGGAATCATAATCATGAATCAAATGCATTTCGGTATGTAAATTAATGCAGTTTTGATCATGTGAGCAAACTCGCTTTTCCAGTTCATTTCATCATAAAATATCTCAAAATCAAAAGAAAAAGCTAAATTCATATTGGAATTGCTTTTCTATTGCGTGATTTTCCTGGCGCATTTAAACCACCAAATCCTCTTATTATTTATTTATGTATTTATTGTTTTATTTATTTGTTCCCAATATATTTTATAGTATATAATTTTATATAATTGTGCTACGGATATTAATATCATGTTATAATAATAATTAATTAATATGTTTCATACTGTATATGGATTTTTTTTATTCTAGGTGGGTTTTATGAATTTTATGATATAATAAAATGTGTTTATGTAATTGGACCCTCATATAGAGTATATAGACGGTTTCTGTGCATGCGTGATTTTGTGGCCCTAACTTAACTTCCAGTAGACATCCAAATAGAATCAATAACAACAGCGAAGTCTTTCTAGAGAAGATTATTTTTTTGAAAACAAGCAGATTTTGTTAAAAATGCAGACTCATTCTCTGCCAGAAGCATTCCCTTACAAACGCAGGATGAAGTGAAAATGACATTTTCTAAAGACAGTATTTCTTCAGGAATACAGTGATATAAAAACACTCACGCCTTGGTTTAATTTTTAAACGTGCATTACATTTGGTTGTAGCCGGCCGCACTAACCAGGGGTGCGTTTCCCAAAAGCATGGTTAGCCTACTTTGCTCGCAAGTTCCTTCTTTACCAGCACAGTTAAACGATTCGGTGTTTCCCGAACGCATAGTTTAAACCAGGGGTGCCCAACCCTGCTCCTGGAGATCGACTGTCCTGCGAAGTTTAGCTCTAACTCTAATCAAAGAGAGCTGCAGCTAAACGTTGCAGGACAGTCGATCGCCAGGAGCAAGGTTGGGCACGGACGGTCGCACTCAACGTCAAAAATGTAAGTGGTTAGAACTACAGCTTTGGACCTGTGGTTAGAAGCATAGTTTCTTGTTAGTAAGATGTATGGTCTTTAATAAATATGCTCTTGGGCACAAGAAGCAAACTAGCAAGAGGCAAAAAGCATTACTATCTTTATCTTACAATCTATCTAAATATAAAATGCTTTATTTTAATTAATTATGCATTTTTTGATGTATTTTTTGTGCGGATTTGCATAAATGGCTAAGGGAACCCGCAATGATTCAAAGATCAAATAAAGCATGATGGCAGTGAACAAAAACAGTAAATTAGTCAGTATGTGTCATGTTCAATACAGCAGCATCTTGGAGATCTCTAATCAGTTAAATAGCATAAGTGACCACCGCATGCGTGTGACATCATTAACAACTTGTTTCCAAAACAAGGCATCATACTATGGTGGTTAATCAGCGAGTTACATCATTGTTTGGGATATGCACCCCAGGTTGGACCAGATTGAGCAAGTGAATTCAACATCAATATTAATCTATGGATGGGCTATTCCTCCAGCAAACGTCCTTTCTTCCTCCTTTGTATCGTAGGCGTTTCAGATGTGTGGAGGAGATTGTGCCCCCAGTTTGCTCTCATTAATACTGTATGTATCATCCTTGCTTGAGCGAGTCAGGAAATTACTTTTGGGATGAAAATAAAGTAATTACAGTTTTTTGCCCGTCATGGCAAACTGGCAAAGAATTGGAATGGCTCAGCGGCCCAGGATTGATGCATCACTGCATATATCTGCACTGCTTTGATGACTCCTGCTCATGATAAATGCTAAATGAGCAAAGTTTGCACTATTTTTTTAACACAATTTAGTATTGATTAGTCTCATTTTGTTGTGTTCTTGTAATTTGATTTAATTATCAGTTATATCAGCTTTTAATCAGTATTTTAAATAGGTCTCTATATATAGATAATCTAAGTTGTGTTGTTGTTTTATTTTAGCACATATATGAAATCAAACAATATATGAAATTCAATAACTTTGTCAAATACTTTTAAAGATTTATTTTGAGAACTTACAGTATTTTTATGGTTTTAATTATCATTAGCCTCTTTCACACAGTGATACCTGTAAATTTCCATAAAATAACCAGAACGACTTTACTGGTAAATTCTGACCTGCACTGTTTACACAGTCAACGTTATTCCTTTTTTTTTCCAGAAAAGCACCATTCACACATTTATTCCAAAACACTGGTAATATCTGTGACATCATCATTAACCTCTAAACAGCTGTGCTTGTATTTGTGAACATGCATGGAGTAAATGCGGTCAGTCTGTTGATGGGTTCATTTTTGTTTCAAACTTTCACATTCATGCAGCTGCTTTTGTCCAAGAGACATCGTATAAGACAACGTTTGTGACGGTCGCTTATATTCAGATATTTTAGATGCAATGTTTTTAGTTTACTCATAACCTGAATTCCTTGCTCTCTAAAGTCCATCACACGTGGGACGAGAAGCGCAGCACTGCGTCGAGTCGCGTCACGTCTTTACATTGTTTTTTATCATTGCTAGGCGACGCAGACAGACGCGGAATTGAGTCTCTGGTGTGCTTGCACTTAAAAGACGTCATGTTCTGTGTGCGACCCTCCGTTAGTTATTTTATCATACGTTACTGCATCACTAACAGTTCCTCATTTCTTCATCCACCCCCGGATAAAAGGAGAATTGCTTTAATTTTTATTGTCATTCCAGTTTCATGACATTTCTTTTATTTTTGTAAACAGTGCCGAGTAAATGCGTCATCTGCACCAAAATGTTGTGATTGATCTGGAGTAGATGTGTTACCGTGTTCTGAAGGCATACGTGCGAATACGGGTAATTTCAAGGAAAAGTCTGTATGTGTGTAAGGGCTTATTGTTTACACTGTAGTTGTGTTGGAATGTTGTAGTGGCGCTGTTTGTAATGTTGTAGTGACATTGTAGTGGCACTGTTGTGATGGTGTTGTGGCATTATAGTGACGCTGATGTGGGGACGCTGTAGTGACGGTTTAGTGTCACTGTTGTGATGTTGTAGGGATGCTGCTGTGATGCTGTAGTGGCGTAGTGATGGTGTTGTAGTGTTTTAATGACGCGGTAGTGTTACTGTTGTGATGTTGTAGGGATGCTGTTGTGATCCTGTAGTGGCCTAGTGATGGTGTTCTAGTGATACTGTCGTGTTACTGTTGTTGTAGTGATGTTGTTGTGACACTGTTGTGATGCTGTAGGGATGCTGCTGTGACGCTGTAGTGGCGTAGTGATGGTGTTGTAGTGATGATGTAGTGATGCTGTAGGGGTGCTGCTGTGATGTTGTAGTGGCACTGTAGTGACATTGTAGTGATGTTGTTGTGACACTGTTGTGATGCTGTAGTGGTATTGTTGTGACTTTGCAGTGACACTCTTGTGACATTGTATTGGCATTGACCTGAGATTCAAACCCACAACCTTTGGGTTACAAGCCTGACTCTCTACCATTCGGTCATTACTGCCCTGTTGATTTACTGAATTAGTTTATTTTTCACAACAAAGTAGTCAGCAGTAACTGTAACTTCAGTTTTGCTAACTTATTTGGGTCTGTAAACCAAAGAATCTCAAAATCTGCCTTACGGACTCCTGACATATCTTTCTTTTTGGTCAGCACTATAGAGAAGCCTTCAACAAGCCACTTTTAGTGGCAGTCACATCAGAATGCGCTGAACAAAGTCCCCCGAGGGCTCTGCGTCCCTCTGATGCACTATAGATCATAGAGAAATAGACACAGAGTGCTCCAAACACAAAGACATGCATTAACATCATTCATAATTCATATGCTCATACATATTTACAGTAATAAATGGATGGCCAACTAATGCACTTTATAAGATAAATTAATTCTGCTGATTAATTAATGTTCTGGTAGGTGTTTTGCCCAAACTGCATTCTTACATTTTCTGAAGATAATTAGAGTTTGCGTATGCAAAACTCAGTACCATAATGTGAAAGTGTTTGCTAATGTTTTAAAAGCATATCTTTAAAATTAAATTAAAAGATTGCATTCAAGTTGATAATCAGTCAATCAATCAACTTTTTATTCAAGACACATCAAGGTTATTTTAATAAAATAAGTATTATTAAAGATTACATAATATTGTTGTGTTCAAAATTACTTGAATCTGCAGATGTAGACTTGACTGTCTGGTTGAAATGAAGTTTTATTTCAAATAAAATCAATTGTACTAATATTAAAAACTTCATTATAATTCATTATAAATAAAAATTTCATTATAATTATACATACATATTTCTAAAAAAAAATTAATCATATATAATTGACTACATAAAAACACACAAAAAAATACAACAACTGTTCTTTTATTACTACAAGATCTCAAAATCTTGTTGCCAATCAATAAAAGAAAAAGTGTATTGCAATGAGAGCATAAAGGGGAGGTGAATTAGGTGGTTCCTCTAGGTCCATCCTGAAGCACACAGACATCTTGCTTAAGATCAAAGCTCTGTAACTCTCGTTTGTAGCATAATTGCAAACAGGCTTGATAATTACGTTAATTGCCGCACAGCATTGCTGTATTCACCTCACTTGAACTCAATCGCTAACAGGATAATGTACAACCTCAGGCCGACATTGACGAAAATAAGAAACAAATGCTGCGCTTGTGAAAATCCATCATTTGTCTCCTGTCTTCGCGCATCTGTTGGCCCTGATTTCTTCATCAGCTCCATCTCATCTCATGCAGTTACACTGAGTTTCTGCAGCAGAAACAGAGACATCTGCTTGTTCCAGGGGTCTGGAGGACACTGACAGTGATGAATAGAGCAAATAAAAGAGGAAATGTATATATGTTATAATGGACAGATGTCCTGCTAATGCTAGGACATGATGTTCACACGTAGTACATGTTCATATGCCTCATATGATCATTTCAGCTTCTTGAACTGGGATGAACTGGCGGTAGATGGGCAAAACACAAGAAAAGTCCAGAGGGAGAGCAAGGGTCAGTTGATCAGTATACAGTATCCAGGGGGGCGAGACAGAGCCAAAAAACCAACGCAACGCAAGGATCGTTACACGGGAAATCCACTAGGAAGAAACAAGAGAAACGCTTCACAAGAGAATGCTCGGTGATGGGCTTTACAAAAACACAGAGCTCTTAAAAGACAAGACAACGAGTAAACAAGGGGAGGAGTTGAAGAAGAACCATAGTGACAAACAAGGGGCGGAGTCTCAATGGGAAACGAACATATGAGTTGTCATGGTGATAAATAAGGGCAAGGGGACACACAATCCAAACTAAGAGACCATACATGACTAAACAGAGGAACACTGACAGAAATCATACCAATTTTAATCATAGAATGACGTCAGTTCACATAATTTTTTTAAGCTTAAGCTTAATAATTCTGACTTTATCCTTTTTTTTTTTTTTCTTTAAATTTCTGCGTTCTTTTAATCCACCAAGGACTGAAAATATTAAAGCTTAATTCTGACTTTTCTCAAATTGTAATTGCACTTCCTAATTTTGCTTATATTAAAAGTGCTTATATTACTAAACATCTCAATTCAGTTTTTCATATTTCCACAATTTAATATCCTAGTTGCAGCTTTTTATCTCAGATTTCTGACTATTTTTATTTAGCAATTCTGACCTTTGTTCTCAGAATTGTGAGAAAAAAAAAAAGAAAAAAAAATCGCAATTAATTTTTTTTTCGGCTTATAGTTAACGACCCTTGCTTTTCTGCAATCTAAACTTACCAGGAAACAAAAGAAGTGAGGAACACTGTTTCATGTTGACTTTACCAGAGCTTTGAACTGTTTTAATGAGTTTTCCAGAGGTGCTCAGTCTCAAAGCAGACTGAATGAAGTGTGAGTGACCATCACGTTTCCAGATGTGTCCTCATCCGTGTGACTGTACCTTCTCCTTCCTCCAAACCGGACTTCAAACGTGGTCAAACCGCAGTTTACAACAACATCTTAAAGTTCAACAGCCACACTTTGCACGTGGACTTTCTTTTAGAGTACACGAATAAAGTTTAATGAAGAAAATGTGGCGCTTCAAAGCAGAGGCATTTGGGAAACATTCCCAAAGTGTGTCTTCGAGGCTCAGTGCCCATTTGTTTGCACGTTAATGTGATACGTGAAAAAATTAGTGCATTACCTTTTATTGCTCTGCTCTCGGTTTAATATGCACCAGCTGCTTTGTATGAAATTCTTATTAAGAGAAACAGGATTAATGATAATCTTTATCTGTGCGCCGCCGGGGATTTTCAATAGTATCTCTCTGCTAAACAAAAGAGACAGATTAAGAGAGCTCAGACGGAGATGTGTTATGAGACACGACGAAGTGGCTTTGACTGTTGTCTGTTTTCATCCTGAGTTTGATGCAGATGTGTTTTTGAAGAGCTCTTCGTCGCCCCTGACCTTTGACCCTCTCAGAGTCAGCCTACAAGTTCAGCTGGCCATTTCTCTGATATAGAAAAATAGGTCTATTTCAACTTCTTGGATCCAATGGCTGAATTTCCAACTCTCTGTTATTGGGAATAGTATGTATTTTAATATATTCTATTTAATTATTTATACATTTAATATAGAAATTATATTAAAAAGCAGAATATTTATTCCCAAATTGTACATTTGAACTTATTTACAGAAATAAATTAAAAGTCATAATTCTACTGCTTATTTAATAATACATAAAATTAGATTATAATTAATAGATAATATAATATAATACAACAACGATACATTATATTACTAAAAAATTATAATTTACAGTATGTTCATATTATGTATGCATTATGCAATTTCATTTATCAAATCATATATAGACAGATTATTTTAAATTCACTATGTATGAAATAGTTATAAGTAATATAGTTCCTTAATAATATAATACAATAATGATACTGTAACAGTCGTGTAAGGTAAGCACGGAGAGAGAGTCGCTGGAGCAAGTTAACATTAATTTAATATAAACAATGAG
>JAUCMT010000087.1:859541-886133 GCA_032357475.1 Enteromius thamalakanensis
TAGATAGATAGATAGATAGATAGATAGATAGATAGATAGATAGATAGATAGATAGATAGATAGATAGATAGATATGGAATGAGTCAAAACTCCCATTCTAGTGCATATTTGATTAGACAAAAAAAAGTTCAAGATAAAGTTACAAAAACGTTGCAAAGCATTTTTTTTCTCCAAAAGACCATTCAAAACCATCCAGAATATCTGCTATAACATGCAGCATGAGTCCGCAGCTTGGTCCCCGTCTGTCATGCTGATATAATACCCAGTAAACATCTCTCCTCTCACCTGGCAGCTCAATGAGCTGAGGCTGGTGAACATCTCGTGCACACATGAGTACATGAGCATGCTTTGCCGGGGCCATTAGATGCCATGCACCATAAGCAAAAAGATGATGGCATATTATTACCCACAATGCCTTTTCTAACCCTCATTTGAGAGAGGAGCAAGCCGGGGGAGATGGATGCTCCGCCGTATGGATCCTGACAGGACGGGGCAGGACTGATTTGGTATGCAGAGGGTCTCTCACCTTGAGGGGTAAGGTATTTGCTCTTGGAGTCAGCGTAAGAACGGGATGAACGTACGGCATCACCAAACACCCAGACAGGTGCTGCGTGCTCGTGAATTTAACAGCACACCGCCTGAGAAAGCCTATCATATCATTTCCTCCTGCAGTAATTAGTGTGGAATGTTAGTTTTTCCAACAAGAATTAGCAGTCAGTGTTGATTTGTGTTATGACAGGACAGGAAGTGGCCTGTCTTCATAATAATACATAGCAGAGATTGGATTGAAGCGGAGGATTATATATTGGTGGTAACCTTTTAACCTTCATTAGAAAAAAGGCCTCTGGTGTAGAGTTTGGAATTCATTTGATAAGGTTCATAATGAACCAATAGAAAAACAAAACTTTAGAGGAAGATTCGTCGAAATGGACCGGTGTGGGCTGAAGGACATACTCAAAGTCACTACTGAATTTAATCCACAGTAATAGAAATCACTTTGGCTAAATTATGAACTTGCTGTCTGAAATACATAAAGAGAAATGATGCAAAAACAGTAAATTGATAACTAATTTCTGCTGACAAACACAAACATAAACCATGAGCAGTGTTTTCCGATTCTTATAAATCATTAAAAGATAAAAGATAGAAAAGAAAAACACTCACAGAACTTATTAATTGAAAAATTACGACATTTTTCAATTAAATTATAAAAAGATCGACATATCTTTAATCAGTCATTTACACTTCTTCTAATGAATATGTAAAGAGTTGTTTAATAAATCATTCAAATAGCTTCACTTGTCTTTAATTAAATCAACAATAAAGTCTCACAAATCTTATAATGAAATTATAAACAAAAAAATAAAGAAACATCAAATGTGTTTATGAATCAGTATGAAGATGAATCAGTCAAAAATATTCACAGATCTGTCAATGAATCTGTCAAAAAGATTCACAACTTTTCTTTTGAATCGGTCTAAATAATTCACCATAAATCTTTTAAGGAATCAGGTACAAATCCTTCAATGAACAACTTAGAATAAAATGAATGAATTGGTCTTTTATCGATTTGATTCAATAGAATATTTGTCTTTTTGTTCCTTCTGTTGTCATAGCATAGAATTGTTGATTGGAATCTGAACAAGAATCATTTAATTCTTGGCGATTCTCATCCCTACGCAGCAGACTAGCATCCTAATACTCTCAGCCGTGGGCCGCCGTCGGCGTGGCGTATCTAAATGAGAATGCACTCATGTATATTACATGAGGTTTGTCGTCTTCAAATACAGCCCTGCAGACAGACTTTGCTAGGTGTTGTTCGGCCGTGCCCCTGGTGTCTCTAATCTCTGTGATTAAAGTTGACTTAGATCATCGCCTCCGGCCCTGCAAGGCTGCCACACATAATCATCTGTTTTCATCTTTTTGCGACAGGCATGGTATGACCATCGAGAAGATTCTTCAGGGCTCCTGGTCGGCCTCAGTCAGCGGGGAGCGCTGGCTTTCTTGTGTATGAGACGCATTAGCATGGCTTTCGGCTCTCATATTGAGCAACAGCGACGAGACACAGTTTGAACTGGCTTCCTTTTAACTGGAAGAGGGAATCGGAGAAGAACTGGGTTACAGGATGCTGAATTGGGCAGAACAGCCTCACGACCAATTCGTACGAGGTGCCAAATTTGTGCTAATTCGTAAAACCCAGTGACGGTTAGGTTTAGGAGCGGGGTTAGGTTTAGGTCAATCGTACAAAAACATATGAATCGGCAACTTGTAAAATATAAACGATTTAGCAAAAATAGTGAAGTCTTACGAATAAGCCACCTCGGAAAATATGCACGAAAGTTTTTGCACGTTTTGCTAAATAATTACGATAAATTAAAATAATTAATTTGAACGAATGAGCCTATTTATTCCCTGAAATGTCAATAAAGAAAAAAAATTGGTCCATAAATTATTGTAAATTAATAAATAAGTATTAATTAAAATAATAAAATAAAATAACAATTGATAATAATAATATAAAATAATAAATAAAATTAAAACATTTATATTAATATAAAATAAAAGAATTTTACATTTATATGTGTGTGATGATTATATAGATTATATATATATATATATAATTTACACAGTATTTCTGTGTATTTTGAGATATTAAATATTTAATAATCTTTAAAACATTATTTTATATATATATATATATATATATATATACACACATTTTTTCCCCCCTTTATATATATTCTTTTCCAAGTCATGATTCAGCATTGTGTTCGCTATTCAGTCATTGAATTGGAGCTCTAGAAATAAAATGGCATACAATCCAAGTTTTAAAACCCATCTGACACGCTGCTATAGGATCCGCTCTTCAGCCTCTCACACCACGCTCGTCTCCAGCCTTTTACCTGGAGTGATGTGAAGTAAAATCAAACAATGATTCTAGAGGAAGTGCACACAGCCAGCAGCGTTTTGATACGTGTCAGCGTGTCGACCTGAAGCACAGCTGGTGGTGAAGCACACGGCGAGAATGCAGCTCTGGGCTAAAAATAAAAGGAGTGTTTCATTTCTACATGCACTACATGTGTGAGCTTTCCCATGGTGAGCTGGAGAATGAGGTCAGGAGTGAAATAATGCAGGCACCGACTTTTAAAGGAATCAAGATTTAACATCTCAAACACACCTGACAATCAAGTCCCAATAGAGACTGGAGTAGTATTCACCATGAATGTTTCACACAGAAAATCAAGCACTATATATTTCACCCAAAAATATAAATTTGCTGTTAATTTACTCACCCTCAAGTAGATGACTTTTTTCTTCAGTAGAAATAAGACGTTTAGCTGAAACCATGTCCTTAGTGATTCATAAAATGAAAGTCAGTGGGAACCAGTGCTTAAAAAAAGCATATCAGCCGATACAAAATTAATACCTGTGGCCCCTGATAATATACTGAAGTCTTATGAAGTGAATTGATCGGTATGTGCAAGATATTTCATGTTTTATTATTATTATTATTTATAACATTACTACCTGTAATCCAGAGCAAATGGTTTGGTTTGCAAATGAATCATTTATTGGACCCGGTTATTTCTGGTGAATTATTTTAGTTTTCAGTTCACTAAATCTGAATCAAACGTTTGTGGCTCGAGCAGCACAGATGTACAAGTTAATGTATGTGGCATCTAGTGAACCGAACCAGTTCATTGAATCAAACTGTCTGAAAGAACCGGTTTATGGAAAACGATTGTATCTCTCCCGTTTGCCTGCGGCTCTAGATTACAGGTATTAATGTTGTATAGAATTCAGTTTCTTGCACAGACTAATAGTTTCGCTTCATAATATACTGCCAGGAGCCACAGGGGTTCATTTTGTGTTGCCTGTAGATGCTTTTTTTGACCTAAGGGTGAGTGATTTAACAGTACATTTAAATTTTTGGCTCAACTATACCTTTAAAATTTCTGGGTAGGGATGGGTGAAATCGTTTGCGATATACCAATACAAATTCTCCCCACGATAAGAAATAGTCTTTCCACATTAATAATGATAAAACCTAGTTGTTGACATTTTTGTGTGTGACTGCTTGGAGCGTCGAGGAGTTTAGAGCTCCTTCTAGAGTCAGGAGCTGGTTTGGTCAGGGCTGCACAGTATATAGAGTGTTGAATACATGTACTACAGCAGCACAGATTTGCATGTGTTTACAAACTTGTTTTCCAACAATGACATTATTATTCTCCATCAGTCGAGTGTTAGAAATAACGTCAGACATGGTTTTATAACACAGAATGAGGCAGAAATCATATTAATTTTATAGTAGGCCTATACAGTGATAAAGGCTAACTGATTAGTATTGCACTATACTTTATTCTTATAAAAGATACCCAAGATTTTTCTGGAATCAAATGTATATTTCTTTCAAGTTTCCTTAGTTAAAACTTCTCTATCTACGTTTTATTCAACTATAGCAATAACTGGATACCTTTGTCCATATTAGGGATTTCCTGGAGCATCTCAGTATTACTTTTGCTGTGCATAGTAGATTTTTTGCGCAAGGGTGCCTTCCAGCTTCCAGTATGAATTAAATAGCCATTACATGACGTTTATACTTCGCAAAACACCAGGTTAAAAATAGAAAGAATATAATACTTTTCTTTAAAGAAATAGGGTTTTTTGGTCTCTTTGTAGATGGCTTAGATTTCCCCGAATTATCATCATCGATTTCGTTCTCGTAATGAATACAAGAAATGACTGTCTTATGTTTTTAAGCTCATATCGCCCATCCCTAATTCTAAGCACTTCAGCCAATTCAAAACTATTTCAATGTTCCTCCTCATCAGACAGCCTGATCCTGGATTGCTAAAGCTCAGATGGCCAATATAAGCAGCTTAAATGGCTTTCTCACTTGATCTCCACAAACAAAACGCTAGATGCTGATTGGTTCATCTCTGTCTGAGTGGGCGGGGCGTGTATCTATCAGTGAGACGAGTGTCAGGGGAAATTCTTTCAGTGCTCATCAACTTAAACACCAGCGATATACTCTCATTAAGCGAAGAAAATGAAGTCATCACAGCGTTTCTCCTTGACTGTGTCTTTGTGTGTTGTCTTCCTTTTTTCGGGGGCAGGATTGCACTTCCACAGACTTCACGGATGCGATGCAGTTGCCAAGGCAACGTCGCCAGGCAGCCGAGTGTGAGAGAAAGTGAAGGAGACTGACTTTACTCTTACACTGAAACACTTATATTCTTACGAGTGTTATTTGAAGACGTTGCACGCTTCATCTGCTCAACATATTCAATTAACCCTCTGTATGGAGAGATTATATTTCACAGTTCTCTGTTGGTTGTTGCTAAGGTGTCCTGAGCGGTTGTTAACTGTTAACACGTTTCTGTGCAGTTGCTAGGATATTCAGGATGGTCTTAAATGCATTGCAATGTGGTTGCTAGGGCGTTGTTGGAGGTTTTTAATGTGTTGATATGCAGCTGTGAACACTGTGTCCTAACTACACATGACCTGATGCATAGAAAATTTTAAACAAGTTAGCAGGTTACAAACCAGACTTAGCATTAGGTGTTTGTTCAAATCACTACCCCAAGTAAGAGCCTAAGTAATAGTGTTGTTTGCCTTAGCAAACAAAGCTAACCACAACCTGTCTGTTGTTCCTATTGCTGTGCCATGTGAATTACATGTTAGCAGCAGTTAATTGCAGTGTAGCATTTGATGCCATCCATGGCTTTTGGAAACATTGGTATTAATGTTCAGTCTGCATTTGACATCCTGCGCTAGGCACTCAAAATGACAGGTCGCGAGCGAGTCGACTCCTAACGTGTAATCAGCTGTGCGTCTCTGCAGAGCTTCATAGCATCTTTTCACATTAACTCACAGTGGCGAGTGTCTTAAGAACCAACTGGTGCCAAGTGTCAACAGTCAACATTCAGCCTTTGCTCTCTGAGGGTAAATACACTGAATGGGGAACGTCACAAGGACTCATTGAGGCTGAGTTGGTGCTAGCAGCAGTTTTGCCGTGAGCTTTAGCACTGTACTTACGGCTAATCTGTTCCTGGCTGTGATTTTTTTCCTGTAAGCTTGTGAAGTTGCACGCTGGCTGAGAACCAGGCACTACGGGAGTTTTTCACACAACTTTGTTCAAAATAGTTGTCTTTGCCAAATGTCTTTCAATAAATGAACAAGTATATGCTAAACTTAGCATACTTTATAGCTATTATATGTCATAGAATTCCCAGAAAACCCTTCACTAAGCTCCGCCTCCTTTGGTTACATTTGCTAACTGACAACATCACATAGAAATGGCACAAAAATTAGAGAAATGTTTTTCTTGTTTGACGTACACCATTTTAGTTACTTTTTTCCAATGCACACTCATGGCAGTTTGTACCGATCTTACATCTGGCGAACTGGCCACTAATTAGATACAATCTCATTTGTAAGGTTTTGAATGATCTGCTTATGTCCCACATAATGATAGGTTTAAGGATGGACCTCTTGCATACATTTATTTAAACGTTCATTCAACTGATAAACTCTAAAGCAGTGATTTCATCAACAAAATAAATGACTTTCTTATAAATCATTGAAACATTCACCTAATTGATTTGTTTGAAAATGCAGACTTGTTATTAGGGTTGGGCGATGTTGACCAATTTGGCATCTTACGATGTCTAATGTGAAACATTGCGATGGACGATGAAATCGTCGTCGTAGGTGGCGGTTGGTGGGGGGTGTTTAGTTGTAACTCGCGCGAGCAGGTGAGAGAGGATCGAGCGCAGGAATGATCCCGCGCGAGTGCTTGAATTGCGCACGGATGACATATCGAGCACGTGCGATGGTTTGAAATGAGCTCGCTGACCCGTTTCTTCGCATGTACATCTGTTTTCCTCTCGCGGAAATGATTTACCGTGCTCGCCAGTATCAGTGGTGCGCTTCCTTATTTATGGCATAGATTTGCCGTCATAGATTAAGTGTATTTATCGCGAGCTTGGTGCTGCTGCTGCGGCGGGGCGGAGGATCGTGATGCCGGCTCAGCATCATGATGTTTATCGGCCATGAATTTTGAATGAATTTTTCCCATAGGGATATAAAAGAAAAACATGGCTTAAAAAAGTTACAAGGTTGTGTAATTAATGGTTTTAATAAAGGAAATGATGGATAAAACTATTGGTTTAAATTATATAAAATTAATGTAATTTTACATTTCTTTGCAAAATATGTAAATATAAATATAAACACAAGCATTTAAGAAGTTTAAGAGGACAAAGAGACTTAAATGGGCGGTTCTTATGGAGCAATTAGTTTGTATCAGCTATCTGATTGGTGTAGATTCTTCTGCAGATCAAGGGTAATGCAATTTTCACTAGAAATGGCAATGTTGAAATAATGAGGACTAATGGCTTCAAGTGAAGCATATATCATTCATTAACAACATTGTAGTTCTGAGTAGATCTGACTGTAATGGTTTATCATTAAAATGAATTTTGCCTTGGAGAATATAAATGGGATTACTTACAGAACTCCGACTGATGGAAAAAGAGACAACAATGGCTAAGGTTTAATTGGTCCGAAATGTTTTTAGGGCAGGTCTTGGTGACTCCAGGTTAACTGCAAACATCTTAGAGCAGGGTCTGCGTGTTTTTGACTTCAACGAGATGCAGTGCTGCCAAACATATGTTCAACACCAGCGCCTCACACTTGAAAAACAGGCACATGCTGGCATGCATTAGACTGGAAGAGTTGGCAACATCAACAAACAGCTAGCAGCAATTGTTATTCAAGGAGTTTCCAAGGAAACACACTGGCAACGTCTTTCCTTTCTCGGGCATCTGGAGATGCGAAACCTGCCCATGGCTGTCATTAGCAGCTTCTGAAGAGATTCCACTGCAGGTTTTCATTTATACACCTCGTATGAAGGATTTCTCCACTCCCTGTGCTAGTATATGCTGTGTGATAGTGGAAATGTAGAGATCTTGCTATATCTATTGCAGCAGATATATTTGGTCACACCTCAGGAAAACACTAATCATACTCTTCTGACGTGTCAGCATCTCGCTTCTATGTTACAGCAGTGATATGAGAAGACATGTTTGTTTTCCATCCCTGTCTCCCGCTGTAAGTGTGCTCACTCTGAACACCATACTTTTTTTTTTAGTCCAGGATGTTCTGCTCCAGTTCCCAGAACAAATCAAAAGCTCTTTGTGAATGTAGGAGGTTGTAGCTGAATATGCCCTTGTCTCAAGTCCCTAGTATATGGTATTTGAGCGCCTATTATTTGAATACTGTTTTGCTGAAAAAGTGAAATACTATAAATTATTAAGCTTAGGAATGTCTGGTTTCTTGTACTCATTTTTGCCAAACTTAAAGACAAATATTTATAGACTAAATGAGAGATGCTGGATTGCTTCAGCATCTTAAAGCAAGTGAATTGATTCATTTAAAAGGACTCATTTGATTCATTTATCAGCAAAACAAGTGATTATTTTTATGAATGGATCATTGAATTATTAATTCAACTGATTCACTCAGCAACTAAACCTGTGATTGTCTATTTGAGTGTGTTATTGAATCTTTCACTCAACTAACTTGATCAAAAATGACTCGTTATGAAAAAAGTGAGTCTCTTTCTGAACAAGTCAATTAATCCCTCAACTGGTTTGTTAAAGGGGTCATATAATGTGATTTAAAATGTTACACACTGTTAGTGCATATAAGATCGCTAAAGTTACAAAGATTAAAGTTTCAAAACTTCAAAACTCTAAAGGGGGGGTATTTTTAAACACCGCCTCAAATGTTTACACAAAGAAAGATGGCGGAACTATTATTCTTGCTGTAGCGTTGCTGCAGGCGCCATGTTCAGGAGACTACTTTGTTTTTGCTTCCAAAAGAGGACATAACCAGACATCAGTGGTCAAGTTGTATTCAATCCAAATAATGGGTGTTCAGCGTATTTATGGACGACTAATTATTAAAGAACAGTCTGGCACTTCTGACTCACAACCTTTTAGTAAATGACGTTTTTACGCTATTAAAAGAACCTGCTACTTACTATTTAAACTGGAGTTTTGAGCAGTCAAGGGTAATGTTAAAGCTTGTTGTTTGTCCTTTCTCTGAGGCATGATGCAACTCAATGATAATCAGTAGATGCCTCGTTTGTAATGTGTTTTATTGCTTTGGTGTCATATCGCCGGGATCACATTATGGTAAGGGGCGTAACATTTCCACAAGAGCTTGAGGTATTCGGCCAATCACAGTGCACTGGATAGCTGTCTAATCAGAGTACACCTCACTTTTATTAGAACGATGAGATTTGTACAAATCGACAAGTTTTAGGATGCAATCTTAGAGGAGAAAAAATAATGTACAGTATGTGAAAATAATGTTTTTTTGCACCTTGAACAGCATAAACACTACATCAAATACACAAAAACAATCTTTTTAGCGACATCATATGACCCCTTTAAAAAAAATATAAAAATGTAAATCATAAAATAAACTCAAGCAAGTACCAATGAGCAAAGACTGAATCTTGCTGTAAGGCTATACAAAAACTGGTGTCATCTCTGTGAACATTTGAATTGCATCAAAAAGTGTTTTCAAATAAAGACAAAAGCACAAATATAATGGTCCTGCCATTTAGCCATACCAGTGCAACATGAAGACATGGACAAAGATTTTGTACAAGAGGTCAAAGTTGAACAATGCTGGTATCTTGGGACTCTAACGACCTTTCCAGGTCTAATCGAAATGTCAGTAACTTCATTCCTTGCCAACTCAACCCTTTCTTAGCCTTTCGCCATCTGCATTGATTTTCACTGCATTTCATTTTTTTCTCTCTCACTCATGCACAACCATATCCATAATCTCGCAAGCATATCATACAGAAAAATAGGAAAATATATTTAGTTAAAAAAGAAGCCTATCACCATCAAGAATTTATTGCAATTTCCATTAAGCCCAGGTATTTATTTTAATTGGATAAATAATACATAAATACAATTTAAAAAATATTAAATCAATTTTAGGAAAATGTAAGTGCTTATTTACACCTTGAGGGTAAAATAGACTGCATTTGCAAAGTTGAAATTTTGGTTTTTGGGATGAAATGTGACTTGGACAGGTATTTTAGCATTCATTTGTTGATTTTCTCTCACTAAAGGACAGTCTCTTTTAGCAAAACCACTCCCTATTTCTTTCCCTTTAATGCTTCTTTCTCTATACTCCTTCTTCAGACTGAGGCGAACAGTCCATTGAGTTTCATCACTGTAAATGGCACCTAAAGTATTTATCTGCTCTCACTCTTAGAGCTGGATCTGAGCACCTTTTACATGGATATAGAGCCTGACCTGGCAGAGATGTGCTGTAAAAACCCATCCATTTCTGCATGTCCTGCAGCGCTAGTCTCATGTAATGCTGTGCTGGTCATTTCATTTTTAGTAGCATTTTAGTAGCTGTTTCAGATGCATTGGCACGTAACATTGTATGAGTGCAAGCAGTGTTGACACAGATTGTGAATAAAACAACAGAGATGCTACACTCCTGACTTCAATGCAATTAAATCCAAATGCAGCTGCAATAGAACAGTCACATGAGGTTGATTGCCAATTAGCAGAACCTGTCAGCTAGAAAGGATATCTTGACAATTAGCGCAGTGATATGTGCACTGACAAACCAAACAATGAGGACAGACTGACGCCGCAGCTGCACTGGTCTCGCACCTGCAAAACTGTTTGCTAATTATGTGCACAAGTTAATGCACAATCAAGCTAGTTCTGTGTAAAGGACAAATGCATGTAACGAAGAGTAACCGGCATCAGCAGCATTAAGGCTAAACAAATCTGCAAAGTCAGAGAGAATGTTTGTTGACAATTGGAAACAAAGATTATAGATTTCAACCTTCTTCATCTCTATAAGAATTGGAGGCTATTCTACTTGAAGAATACCGAAGGTATTTCACAACCGCTCTGACAGGATTTCATGAAAGACCGAAGCCGTTCTGAAGAAGAAACATGCTTTATATTCAGAGCGATAAGGACACAAAGGCTGAACGGTGTTCTTTATCATAAGGCGCTCTATCATAACCCGCTGTACCGTTATTGTCAAGTGCTGTCGAGGGATAGAGGAATACAATAAAGCCGTACGAGGCTAAAGCCGCGGTGTTCGAATCCCCAGCCGAATGCACTGCAGTGTCGCCCGGCTTATTACTGGTTATTTACCCTCTAAAAATGAAAACAGTCCGGAGAGATTCGGATCCAGCTGGAACATACGAGACTGTCGGGTATGAGCTGTCAGTCAAGCCGTGAGCGGCTCTGGATGGGCCTCGTCTCGTCACGCTGAGGTGAATGCTAATGGACTGCACACATGTTCATGTTGCCTCAGCGGACAAACATTAGACGCCTGACAGAAACACAGAGCTTTCCTCCGATGACACTTTAACTATTGCTTTGTAACAGCATACTGCCACACTCTTGCTGTTTCTGAAGTGTGTGTAGTAGCCTAAGCACTGTGCATAGTTTGTGAATATTTTATGTCGTGCAGTATACTGTAAAACGTAATTTTTTTCATTTAAATGAAAACGATCTTTTATGCAGTCTGTCTCTAAGTGAACGAAACATCCTGCAAATCTGAAAGTGCACCGTGTATGAAGTTATTGTCTCTCAAAAGAAAGAGTCGACTCTGAATCATTGCGAAAAGATGTTTGGAAATTTGAATTATTGAACGAATCATCTGAGAGTCATTGAACAAATAAGGTCATAATAAATGCATACACTGTTGACCTTGTTGGCGTGTTTCTACTGCTGTCTCCTAATATTATTATTGCATCATTGACACACTATAATAATACTTCTACTTAATACTTAAACAGTTTTTATTATTTTGAATGAACTTAGATTAGTTTTAGGTTTGACATTTTTATATCTTTATTTTAGTTAACTTTTAGTAATTTTATTATGTGTTTTCACTATTTTCTATTCGATGTCTATATATTTTTCATTACTGAGTTTTAGTTCAATTAAACTGAATGAAAATTAGAAATGCTGTTATGGTAACAATAGTCAAATAAAGCAAGATTTCATTTTTATTTTATTTCAGTTAATGTTTTATTGATTGATTGATTGATATTGTTATAATTTCTATAATTTTTTTATAATTATAATTTATAATTTTACTATACCACGTTTTTGACACCTAATCTGACAAGGCTAATAAAAATTAAGACATTTTCATATTAAATCAGATTAAAATAATAAAATAGCCAGAATTATAAAGTTACTTGAAGTAAATCTACAATGATATGTGCATTCTGCCATTGTAAACATTTAACACTGTGTTTATGTCATGCAGCACAGAGGAAGGAGCTCATTGGATTGTGGGATACAGCCGAAGTAGTTTGTCATTCTTATACATCCATCTGTAAATGTGACAGTCCATCCATCCTTATGACTCTTTCATGTTTGATCACATGCATTTCCGTCGGACGGATGCAGGACATTCTCTCTGACAGCGCTGGCCTTTTCTGTGCGGCTCAGGTAATGCTGTCATACAGGTCAGGACTACAGGAACCACGACGCTCACCGCCGCCGGCTGACCAGGAACAACCATCATCATCATCATCATCATCTGATGTTTGTCTGAGATGACAAGCCTCATGTTCCCAAATCAGCCCTCAGGACAGAAGAGCAGGAGATCTGATCTTATTACAGCAAATGAAAGCACAGTAAATGGAAAATATCTATAAAACTATATCTTAGCTGACAAATTGAATCCAACTCTTATGCTTCTTCAGTGGATGCGCAGCAATAAACACTTATTTTATATGATTTGTTTTAGTTGACTACATGAAAATAAACACTTAAACCTTAATGAATCAATCAATGAAGGAATACATACATCATATCAGTAAAACATTAAGGTTTAAAGATATTTTTATTGTAGTATAGTATGCTATTTTATTTAGTTTATTTTTTATTTGACTGACTCCTAGTGTTCGATCATAAGAGTTTAAAAACAAGCATCTTACAGCAGAAGTGTCTTTGAATGTTATTGATTTTAAAGTCTGTGTATGTGCTGCCAGTCGCTGGGTTTCCAGTTTCAAGTCATTTTTTTCTTCCTCTGCCTGGAGAGCTCAACCTTCAGAAAGACAGAAGGTGGAGGAGGAGCGGCGATTGACTTGACGCTGATTTCATTTCAGGGTTAATGGGCCCAAAAACCGTGTCTGTCTCAGATCAGAGAGTGTAAAGCAGCAAGACTAAATCTGACCTGACAGTGTTCTCCTCTGTACTGTCATTCACGTCTTCTGCCTTCAAGACAAAGAAGTCCGCTGGGTGAAGCAGCCAGGCCACCTACATACGTGAGATTACTGTCAAACTTCAGGCGGACAGCTCACGTGATTATGATGTGCTTCCGGTTGAAGTCCTGCAGCTCAAGCAGCAGAGTATAATGCTAGTAAAGGGTCATGGGTTCAGTACCCAGCATGAACTGATAAACTGTGCTGAATATCAAATGCAAATAAAAATCTTGCACTTATACTTAATTGTCATAAAGATACGTCATTAACTTTTGAGTATTAATTTATATTTTTAAAATCTGAAATATGCTTATTTAGTATGCTTATTATAGCAAAAATATGCATACTTTGTTTTCACATTAATATTTTACCATTGCATGTTTCTCATCCTTAGGATAAAAAAGGCTCTTTTTGCTAAAAAATACAATTTAAATAAAATACATAAATAAATAATAAAAGAAAATATTTACTATATCAATACATTTGAGGCCACGTTTTAATCAAATAATAATATGTATCTATTAAATATTCTAATATTTTAAAATAAATAAAAATATATACAAAACATTTATTATTTGCATCAATTATAATATTTGCACTCTTTGCATTTATAAAATACATTATATGTGAACAGACAAATAAACAACATAAACTGTAAAATACACTAATATATTAGTGTAAATTATAAATATATATTTAAAAAAAAATAAAAAAAAACTGAACTAAATTCAATAACATTTAATAATGTCTAAACAATTTATCACATATTTTTAAAACTATATTGTTCTTAGTCATTTGTATACAATTATATAATAAATCAAATCTATATTTGACTTTTAAATCCCTAAATATATATATATATATATATATATATTGAGTTGGCTCTTACAGAAAAATTATTTCCTGAATAATAGACACATAGAGATGTAGAAGAAATATTACCATACACGTTGGTGAATGAGTAGTTCTAAATGGTCGGGGGGGATATGCTATAGGAATATGATTGTACATCAATGTTTTTTTTTGGGGGGGGTTTGTTATTAAAAGAAAAATCCTGTTTCTATGTTACAGCCCTGAAACCTGTGGGCCACCAAGATCACTAAGAGCTTGAATGACAGACGTTTGTCCTTTAATTTGAAAAATCCACATAATTCAAGTTTACAGTTAGAGTCACCAAAGTCATAAAAGATTTGTTTCTCTATGATAACAAGTGATCCACCAATGGCAGAGCAGCAACTCCTCATCAACAGGGAAACATCTCATTGGAGCTCTGCTTCCCTGATGTAGACTGATGGGTAATGATGCTTGAGAAACACAATCAGAAGCAGGAGATGTGAATGATCATGACTGGAGGCTCAGCACAGCACTGACAGCACAACTCTATTAACAATTCACATATTATATGATGACATGCATATCCATGTCCAGTCCTGCATGATAATAAGACCAGAACAGTTATGCAATCATCTGTTCAGGGAAGAAATGACAGAAAATAAATATTGTAGGATCCTATGATTTCACAGATTTCACAAATTATATATATATATATATAGGGTCCTAAATAAACCAGTGCTAGGACACTAGTATTGTTTTTAATTGTTGCCAGGGCTCTATTCTGTAGTTGCTAATGCATTGTGGGTGGTTGTGAGGGCGTTGCAGATGCAGATGCAGGATGTTGCTATGCAGTGGTAGGTGCTTGTTCCAGATTGTTGTCGTTTGTGCGGTTGCTAGTGTGTTGTGGGTGGTTGCTAAGGTGTTGCTATGTAAGAGTATCTTTTTAGTAGTTTAAAGCAAGTTGTGTGTTCTATAGTGTTCTATTTGGTTACCAAGATGTTGCTGCACAGTTGTTATGCGTTTTCGCGTGGTTGCCAAGGCATTTCAGTGTGGGATGTTAGGATGTTCTAGGTGGTTGCCATGCAAATGTGATGATGTATGCATGCCACATCACACAAAAACGACAGTCTCACTTTTTTTTTTATAAGACTATAAAACTCCACCAGTCTGCACCAAAACAAGCTTCCCTGTGTGAACTGTGCACAGAATGCACAATGACACTGCAGAGCCTTTACAGAGATTAAGAACTTTCCGTTTAGATTTGAAAGGGAAAAAACGCTAAGAACCGAGACAGAACAGGACACAGGACAATCAGCGAGGGAATAATAAAGCGGGTCCTACGGCACACAGAAACGCCAGCCTGTTTGGTGGTATTATGTGATTCGTATAACCTTTAGGCGAGTGAAGGATGGTCAAAAATAGATACGGGCATGTAGAGTACGATGCATACTGAACAGTCTGATGTGTGTCCTCCATATACAGTAGAAGCAGCAACTAACTGCCCTTCTGATGATGCAACGTCCACTTAAAGGGACAGTTCAGCCAAAAATAAAAATAAAAAGCTCATAATGTTTTCGTTTACTGTTCCGTCCTCATGTACTCTAAAAAGCCCCATTCAATTAGAATATGTGACAATGTCTTAAATAACATTCTGTGCATCACACAAAGCTATAATCTGAGACGGAATGATGACAGAATACTGATTCAACTTCAAACCTCTCTTAGATCCAGAAGAAACTTTGTGCACTTTGGACTGATTGCAGTCTCTTTAATGTTGCATGAAATGCACTCACTCAGATGCCTTCCACCTGGAAGATGCAATGCCATCAGACTGCGAGCCATCAGAGTAGTGTTTGGGATCGACCTTCTGGCACCGACATGGTGACTGTTAGTAGACGAGCCAGCGGGCTGTGACAGCTCTGTATAAACCAACACTGAACCGCAGGTAACTAATGACATCAAAACAAGTGAATATTAGTATGCTATTTTTGCAATATGCAGTTATATAGTGTGCAAATGTTCTGTGTGCATGGAAATAATGGATCAACAAGTGATCCACCAATGGCAGAGCAGCAACTCCTCATCCACCGCTTCCCTGATGTAGACTGATGGGTAATGATGCTTGAGAAACACAATCAGAAGCAGGAGATGTGAATGATCATGACTGGAGGCTCAGCACAGCACTGACAGCACAACTCTGTTAACAATTCACCAGTTCTGCATGATAATAAGAGCAGAACAGATCACACCTCAGGTAGTTATGTAGTGTGCAAATGTTTAGTGTGCATGGAAATAATGGATCCCACAATGCAACGCATTCAACTTCACAAATAACTTTGGGACTAATAACTTTTTCTTTAGTAAGTAAATAAAAAGTTTTGAATTTAAAGAAATCTAATTTTTACAGTGTTGGAATTTTTTTTAAAAATGTATTTAAATTTTCAAATGTTTAAAGTAAACATCATTTCAAATTCTTATTTAAATCTACTTTTTTAAAAAGGTTAAAGCAAGATATTAAAAAAATAAATCAACTTTCAAATATTCAGAATGCTGAAATTACAATATTCAGTGTTTTTATGAAAAGTTAATTTATTATTTGAGTGACAATTTGATCAGACTGCCAACAATAAAGACAAGTTATGCTAAACTGCATGCAACTTAAGAATAGAAAACGAAGATTAAAAATGTGTTATCATTATTAAGCATTAAGCATGCTTATCTCATTTCATGTGAAACAATACAAAACCTTTGATGTTGCATATTGCACTGCTACTGTTGCACACTACACACTAGTGCACACTACACTGCTGTTTCATTCCAAACACAGCCGTTTTCTGCCACTCATGAGAACTTTTTTTAAGTGAACATGTTATTAAACGTGAGTTATTAATCCTAAACTCAAGTTCATTCAATAAATGTTTCAAAAGAAGGTCTGTGGACTTCTAGGGGCCCATGAAAGTACTGCAGGAAGACAGTAGACTGATAAGAACAAATTATTAAAAAAATTTCCAAATCTTTATTCGCTATAAATATTTTTTTAAATAGAAAAAAAATATTTAGGAATGTCCTAAATATATATCAAATGTTAAAAATAATATATATAATTTTTTTTTAAATATATAGATTTTACTATTTTGATCTGTTTATATTAATTTTAAAATATCATAATTCTAATTTGGATATATAAATGACAATATAGTTGCTTTAGTTCTTCTTTTGGGTTCCTGGTGTTGAGGGATCTCAGGTCATAGAAGGTTGATAAGCGTTGCTTTAAGGGAATATTGGTGTTAAACTGTGCCGTATTGTCGGGATGTGAATTGACCGTGAGGTTGTGAGCGCAGGAGGGATTGTGTGTTAATTGAATGTGTAATCCATTTGCTGCTTCAGACTGCAAAAATAAAGCTATCAGGCACAACTCCTGCCTCTCAGAGAGACAGATTACAGCCGAGACTCGGGGAGAAAAGGTCGACTGTCAAAGGAGCAGCAGATGCCGGAGAGGAAAGAGAGAGAGAAAGTGAAGCTGAAAAGAAAACTGTTCACATATTCTTACAATAATCAATTTAGCAGAGCATGGTAAGTATGTTAGGAATGGCACGGTGCATTGTACACACAATGTTAATATAAAACAATTCAGACTCAGCATGCTGATTGACTGGTGGAAGAAATACAAAAGAAATGCTAGAAGCCATTCTGACAATTCATTACGGATTGTCATATTTAATACAAACAGCAAGATCTTAAAAATAATGCCTTGAGCAAAAAATAAATAATAATACCAATTAAAAAGATCAATTCAAATATATTAACTAAAAAATATATTAAATTAAATTAAAAATTAAATTAAACAAAAACTTAAGTAATTTATGTATTTAAAATGGATCCAAATGTGAATGTTTAAATTCTAATTATTCAAAGTAATTATCTTAATTTACACACACACACACACACTCACACAATTAATTTTTTTCTGATTCTGTGATATGGATTTCCGCCTCCCCAGTCTTTAATTAATTTATTAATTACATTTTTTTATTTTTTATTTGGAGCTATAAAATTTTTAGATCAAATATTTAGAACAGGACTTGATATAGTCTGATTTACATCAAACACACACTGCTTTTGATGTCTTAGGATGCCATCTAGTGTCTCTGCAGGTAAAGGACTTTCAAGAAACGTGAAACGCAGCACAGCTACACAGAGCCAGACCGTGTCAGTCACAGACGTGATCAAATATAGATGAATGTTTCTCTGTGCAGGTGTGCATGAAGGACTTCTGCACTGCATATGTGGTCTTCAACAGAAGGACTTTTAGAAGTGTGTGGATAAATAGTTTTGTGTTTGTGAATTATTCCGCAACGTCTGCTAGAGAGGGTGTTATTTATACCACACACACTAAATCAACAATCCTTTAATACAGAAGCACTTTTAACTATCCTCATCAATTTTCAACATGATTTATGCCTGTTTATAGTAATATCTCCATAAAAGAATGTGTCAAATGGCACAACATAAGAGTTAAAAAAGTCACATCACAGAAAACATTTTTATTTAATTTAATTTAATTTATTTAATGTTATTATAGAGTAGTATCATTTCAGTCTTAATATGATGTTATCATAGCAATTAATAAAAAATTTAGTTAAAGTTTGAAAAATTTTCTTGTGTTTTTATTTATATTATTTTGCCACTAGCTAATAATAATAATAATAATAACAATGTTTCTTTTATTTGATGCTACAAAACTTTCATTTGGTTTTATCATGATAATATATATATTAACTACAGTATAATACTCCTGATCCAATACTAATAATACAATTTGTACATTATATAACTTTATAGAAGTGTTGGGCAGTGATTAATAGCATCCAAAATAAAGGTTTTTGTTTATCTATGTGTGTAAATTTATTATGTATATATGAAAAGACACAGTATACATACAGTATATATTTAAAAAATATTTGCATGCATTTACATGAATCTATTTATATTCATATAATTTATATTATATATAAAAGCTGTGCAGTTTTGATTTTCATCTGCATACAGCAACTTTAATGAACGTGTAATTCTAGAGCTGACCGCTTGATGTCGCTGTCATCTAAAGATGCATAAACAGCTACTGTTCTCTCACAAACAAACTATTAATGAAGAGTGCTTTGCCAAACAATAACACAGCTTAATTAAAAAATGTTGTCCTAATTTACATAAATGCTCTTTTAATAAACTTAACAAGAAGTTATAATGACTTCTACACTGTTTTTAGTATTCAATCCCAATTGTGCCAATAGTGTAAACCCAGTTACAATACATGTCAGATCATCTCTAAACCTAAAACTCAAATCTTTGGTGATTTGGACAGAGATGTAAAGAGTGTAACCAGCTCATGATGAGGTAGAGCTTTTATGACCTAGCAGGTTTGTTACACAGTAAACCTGCTGCTCCTCCTATGAAAGCTTCATATGAACACACACAGGCTCACGCTGCTTACTATTACACTAAACCTGGAGAGCTTCAAGACATTCTGGGATTGTATTTTGAACTTTTGAGGCACTGAAGAAGATTCAAAGACAATGCAATTAGATGCTGTGGAGTTAGAGAAACACGTGGAGACGTCGTCCCGTGAGGGCAGGACGGACACAAACAGCCCAACACTTCTGTCACACTCTATTGAAGAAATCCTGAAAAAACCTTTGTGTTTGAGCGTCCGACCCGACAGAACGGTCAAGAAGTGTAAAGCATCTGGACGTACACAAAGCAAGATAAAGACGGACACTATTGAAATCAGTCCATACACAGGTGAGTGCTTTTTAGTTTTCTCTTTCATTGTGTTTTTGATTAGGTTTTACAGCTTGTGGGTTGAACGGGTTCAGGAAAATAATTACAAAATAGCCTAAACTAATTCTTTTGACCCTATTTGAAGATCTATTGTATTGAACGTATTTTGGACAGTAGCCGGTCGGTCCGGTCGCAGACGGGTACGGACCACGTTCACCCTGAGCCAGCTGGAGGAGCTGGAGAGAGTTTTTCAGCAAACACACTATCCTGACATTCACACCCGAGACCAGCTTGCCTGCCGAACACAGCTCTCTGAGGGAAGAGTTCAGGTCTGCTCAAAACACATTACTACGGATCATTTGAGTGTTACTGTTGGTAGTTTCAATTTTATTATGCAGGCATGTAGGTAAAAAGTGTATAATTCATGAGCTAAATACACATTATTATTCATTTGAATATCTTTTAGCTTTTTGGGATTTGTTTAAATATTTCTGAAGCGTGATTAATGAATTTACACATTTTGACAAAATATAACATGCAAATATTTGTAGATTTATAATACCAATGTATTTATATTATTCATATTTTATATATTTTTTTAGTAGTTTTTATTTAGTAGTTTTAAGAAACGTTTTACATTTTGTACACTTGCTTTTTACATTAATATTATAATATCTTTATATAATATATGGACTGTGTCTTGTCCAAGCAAAATGGTGAGGGAAAAAAACTAATCAATTACCCATATATATATATAAATATTTATTAGTGCTGTCTAATGATTAATCACAATTAATTGCATACAAAATCATTTTTATTTGTTTGTATGTAATATAAACACACACACAGTAAATATTTTGTAAATAATTACATGTCTTTATTTATATTTATATAATTATTATTATTATTAATAAATATATTTTATATATAAACAACATATTTTGTTATGATCTAAACATACACAGCACACATTCATATATTAAGCAATTTTATTCTGAATGCGATCAATCAATTGACAGCACTAATATATATATATATATATATATATATATAATGAGTTTAACGAAAGTTTATGAAATGTGTGTTTTATAAAGTTTGGCTACAAGCAAATGTGTGTATCACATTTCTTTAGATCTGGTTCCAGAACCGGCGGGCGAAGTGGAGGCGCAGTGAAGCTAAAGCAGCACACAGACCTCTAACGGTGCTGAGAGACACCAAACACACTCACCTCCTGACTCCTGTCCTCTGTGTGCCGGTAAATACTAACACCTTCTGCTGAGAGCTTGAGCCCAGAAGACACTCTCAAGAATATCCAAAGAAAATATGACAGCATATAAATACGCTTTTTAGATTATTATGATTTTTTTTTTTAGACCAAATCTACAAACTAAACACAAATTACTCCTCATTTTTAATCACATTTCAGCTTTATGACATGTTTAAACAGTTCTGTGGTGTGATATATTCATTTATATAAAGACACATATTTTGACAGTTAATATAATAGGATATAAAAAAGACTTGCTAAATCACCAATGCAAAGTTATTTTGAAATTTAACATCCCATATTTGTATTAATAAAACTGGCATAAAAATATATATCTATATATATAGATAAATATCTATATATTTTATTTTATTCTATTTTACTTTATTTTGTAAATGCAAATTATTGTCCAAAACTCAGTTGAACATCTGCTTCATTTTATTTCGTTATTTCTTTATGTTTTAACCTCATGATGTTTAATCAGACAAATTAATCTTCTAGTAAAAAAACATTATACTTATACACAAAAAAATATGACCAATATATTATGACATTATGATCAACTTTATCTCATCCAAAATAAGGTCAATGGTTCAACTTATTTTTCGAAGTCAGTTTAACTTAAAATAAGTTGACTGTCTCCAATCATTTAGTGTGTTTAAACTCCGCCCATGCAAGCCACGCCCACATCTCAACGGCCAGTAAAAGAACTGAGTTCCATGCCCCATTTCTTCTTTCCCCCCTAATATTTTAGACTAAAATGTAGATCACAATACAGAAGAACTCTGTCGCCATTTCGATTTCATCCCGTATTAAAAAACGTATTTTTAATAGTGTCTGCATTTAAATATCCTGTTTCTGATTGGCTGTTTTCAATTCCAGTACCTGAGTTTCCAGCCGAAGCTCTGGCTGCCAGAGTCAATCTGTCCTCCCATTGGCTATCCTGAATTCGCCACACTTCAACATCATTCATACTTCTGATGCTATCACAGGCCCCTGCAAAAGAGACATTTTCAGCTTCAGTCTAATGAAGATAAAGGATCTATTCTAAGACTAAAAGGACATAGCATGTCCTATGGATATATGGATAGCTAACAGCTTTTCCTCACTGATGTACATAAACATCACTGTATCATGTGTTTTGTATTTAAGAATTCATACGTGAAGTGATGAACGTGTGGCAAGTTGTAAATCAATTTCCTTATCTCATCACAATAAAACCCTGATAAAACTAGTAAGTGAATAAAATCTTCTGTGACACAGCACTCACTAAGCTGATGTATTCCCAGATAAAAAGAGAAAAGACACAAATTGTCTAAACAAATGTGTATCTGTGTACATGTGCAAGTGGTTAATTCAACAACCTATTTAGCTAATTGTTTAAAACAAGTGCTCTAAGAGGCATCGTCATGTTATTGCACCTTTCAAAAGATGAACTTGTAAACTTGAATGGATATGGTGCCATAAATGAATTTTGTTGTCGAAATTTCTAATTATCACTGAATTGGTTTATTGGCTCTTAAGCCATAAAGTTGGGCCTTATCTTAATTTGACTGGGTTCACAGGCAGGTCAGGACAGGTAGAGAGGGCAAACGCAAGGGTGACTGCACGGTGAATACTGAAGGAAAACAGACAACAGATAACAGCAAAAATCAAACTCTTATAGAGTTATCTGAGGGCAATGGGGCTGATTCATGAAATAATAAACCCACGTGTTTTCAGGCTGGAGGACAGAAATCACCAAATGTTTTGCTTGAAACCAACTCAGAGTGAAAAAATTGCAGCTATTGTGTGACAACATGCCCCGGTTTCCTGTGTTATCGGATGTTAGAGCTTAACTGTCTCAAGAATCACTTGTAAAATTTAGTTGTATTACATTTATCAGCTCCTTTTTTGACAAAATCCGAAATGTCATAGAACAGTGAAATTGGGCGCACACATGCCTCATAAAATGGCAAAATAAACCAAACTTTTAATTGGACTTTGAGATGAATGTAATTTGTGTCACCATTTATGGCATGCTGATTCAAAGTGACTTTGCACTAAACGTCTGTCTGTCTGAGCTGGAATATTTTCTGTCTGTAAAATTTACATTTTATTATTGGAAAGTTGTGGGTTGTGACATTAATTACAGTAAATCAACATCAGAACAAGCGTACTCTTACTCTTTGATTTGGAGAGGTAGAAAGAGTAGAGAGACTTTTTTCAACAAAAAAGTTTGGTTACAAAAATGATTCGTTTTTCACAGGGCCTTGACATTATGGTTTAGTAATGGCATATACAAGTTTTATTGTCATTTTATGTGTTCCAGTGCAGTAATTCAGCTCAATTAAATACTTCATGGCTTCATGCTTCAGTGAACCAGAGGTTGTGCACCAAATGATTCGATCCGATTAGTGAATTGATTTCTGTGAACAAATCAAACGATTCATTGAAGATCTCTGATCTACTGTGTATTAGTAATTTATTTAGTGTATCTAGTAGTAGCATATTTAATTCTGTATTCTTTAAAAAAGACCTAAAAAGAAAATATATTACATTGAATATATTTGAAACAGTATCTCAATGTTAAAATGTAAAAGCCATACAAATGATGCTGTTAATATGTTCAATGAGTCTCTTGTACAATTTTTGTTGTGATTTATCAAAAAATAAAAAAATAATTGCAAAGATCCGATTCGAAGGAAAGATTTATTTGCGAATGGCTATGTTAAGGTTTGCAAAATCAAGGAAATCTCTGTTTAGTCAGAGACTGGCATATTATTAAAGCTGCTTTAGTTCATATATTGTAATAAAATGCTCTATGGAAATAGCTGCTGATTGATTTTGTGTTTTGGGGCGTCTTTTTTCTGCACCTTCACACACTTGTGTTTGTTTTACTGCCACGGCCTTACCTTGACATCAATACTCTTTCAAGTGTTCAACTTTTCACCTTCGTGTTTATCTGTGTTTACAACCTCTAAGCAATGGAGTGAAATCCTACTATCTCGGTGTTATCAACATACCCTTCTGACTACGGCAGAAAACCCGGTATTTAATTGGTCAATAGATGAGGATTAATCAATATTTGCTGACTGATACGCAAATGTTGCATCAGGGGTTTCTGTAAAACACGTTAGTGTGGTGCGAGCAGTGACGTACATACGACAAACATATATGTGCATGCGTATAATCCCTTTATACACATTTGTATGTTTGGTACAATATGCTTTTGGTATAATATGCTATAATTAATGTGCAGTCTTGTTGGCATTATCATCAATATTAGGTAGACGTCTGCCCTCTTGTGGCATGTTTAGACTGAAATATGCTTACATCAAATTAAATGAACTATGTAAAATAATTGCAAAATAAATGCAATTGTAATTACTGAGAAAAAAACGTGCAATTAAATTTATTTATCAATATGTTAATGATTACAAAAGGGATACTTCTCATTAATTAATTTGCTGCATAAATTGCATTGACTGCTTTAAAATATATATTTTTTTGCATATTCAATAACTGTGTTATTGTTTTAAATCTGCATTTAACTTCAGAATGATCTCAAATTAAGTCTGAATTTTGTGGTAACTTTAAAATAATAGTTATAACAAATGAGCAAGTCATAAATAACGAACAAATGCAAACAAATTAACAATCCTACAACCAAGATTGAGTATTAATGATGTACTGTAATGTGATGTTCCCCACTCCATCCCCCTGACTGGCTGAGAGGCATATGATAATATGTGGACATGTGTGCAACATTTCGATACAAGTAGGCCTACTTCTGTAATAACCATTTTGAGAATATATATTTGTGTGAAATGGATATAAAGACATTTTTTACAATGCATGTTGAAGCTGCAGCTTTTTTGTGTGTTTAGAAATTACAATATAATGTTGCACCATTAAACAGTTTTTTGTAGTTGGCTCGCCCTGAATCACTACTGTACACCTATAATAAGTGTTTACGCTCAAACTATTTACTGTAGACTGGTTCGGGTTGGTACCGCTGCGGAGTAGCTCGGTACCTGCGTGATTTGCCATAGATATAAACAGAGAAAAGTAGCTCAGGCTACAATATTCTTCCGCAATATTGTACAATATACATTTAGATTTTTAAACTCTTGAAGGACTTTCAAGTTGGAAAGCAACCCGAACTATAAGTACGCTTAAAGAATAAAATTCCTTCTCTCCATTGTGATTATTGATGTATACCCACCTTGTTTATATTATTATTAGGTTATTATTCTTTGCTCTTGATGTATTCCTTTTTTGACAAAATCCTGTTTGTCATATTTAATTATGATATTAATTTAAATTGTTAAATACAATGTATACAATAAAAATATACACGCGGCAAATAAAAAAAGAACTTTCACTTTCGCGGAAGCGCAGCTTCTGAATATTAATTAAGTCACGTGCCTGGGCGCTCCCGGAAGGTTACTAAGCAACCTCGCGCGACTCGATTCAAATGCAGGAACTCGGGGCTGCAGCAAGATGCGCTGACGTCACAGCAGGAGGAGAGCAGTAGTGAGACGGGCCACTTTTCTCCATCCCAGCGATGATGGCGTCCCGACACCCATGAGCAAGCAGAAAAAGAAGAGGAAGAAAGAGAGAAGGAAGGAACGCAAGCAAGGCCTCTTTCAGAATCGCGATGATTAATTTTTGCTTCGGACTTCAATTCGTTCGTCTTTTGTTGTTAATACGTCTGGATCAGTGACTTTGTACTGGAGGTTGGGGTAATAAGGCGGAGGTGCCTCCATCCATCCGTTCATCTATCCGTCCATCCAGCGCAGTGGAGGGGCCGGGCCGGGCCGATGGCTGCTGGGGGAGGTGGAGGAGGATGCGGGGAGTCGGTGGATCATTACCGGGCGGAGGTGGAGCGGCTGACCCGCGAGCTCGCGGAGGCGAACCGGGAGAAAGTCCGGGCGGCGGAGTGCGGGTTGGCGGTGCTGGAGGAGAACCAGAGCCTCAAACAGCAGTATGCGGAGCTCGAGGCCGAGCAGGAGACCCTCAGACAGGAGCTGGAGCAGCTGCACGAGGTACAGCTCATTCTCCTCTAATATTCACTGGAGATGCTTTTCAAACATCAGTCCTGGGTTTATGAACATAACAGAATTAAAAGGAAAAAAAGTGTTGCCAAAATCTGGCCATGTCATGTTGTTATGGAATGGGATATTGCCAGCCCAATAAATATGTTATAATATGTTACAGAAAAAAAACAGGAAACAGAACAGACTACTGCAAAAATCTAAGAATCTAAGAATATACAGAAAAGACTGACAATAACAAAAAATTATATATATATAAAAAATTGTCAAAATGTTAAGATTTTATTCAATAGTGTATAATAAAATAGTCTGTATAAAGTCTGTTTCAGTTTTGGACAGAATTTTGACTATATATACTGTGTGTATATATATATATATATATATAT
>JAUCMT010000087.1:887507-907977 GCA_032357475.1 Enteromius thamalakanensis
TAGACAGGTGTGTGGCTTTCCTAATCAAGTCCAATCAGTATAATCAAACACAGCTGGACTCAAATAAAGGTGTAGAAGCATCTCAAGAATGATCAGAAGAAATGGACAGTACCCGAGTCAAATATATGAGTGTCACAGCAGAGGGTCTGAATACTTACGACCATGTGATATTTCGTTTTTCTTTTTTTATAATCAGATTTTTTAATCTGCAAATTTGCTGTTTGTATATTAATGAGGGATAAAAATGAACTTAAATGATGTTAGCAAAAGGCTGGAATATAACAAAAGGTAAAAAATTTAAGGAGGTATGAAAACTTTCCGTACCTACTGTATATATTAGTAGTATTGCAAAAAAAATCTTCTTATTGTATTTTATTATATTTAATTTTTTGTTGTTACAAAAGCATGTATCCCAGAGTTCTTTGTGTTTCCTTGGCAAAACCACAGCCCCGTGAGCTCAGAAGCTTCCAGGAGCCTCATGTGACCTGCCCAAGAATGCCCATTACAAACGGTCATTCATACTGCTGTTAGTGCACAATTGAGAATTTTACTTTATAGTGAGCAGGAGTTGATTCAAAAGCTGCTTTATAGTTGTTTACTTGGATTCCACCTAGCACATGCCTCATTTAGAGCGAATCTCCCAATCACGTTTCCCACAGTCTTTCATAATGAACAAGAGGAGCTGACAGTTTATTGGCTGATGCCAGTTTACCCCCATTTGCAATATTGGCAGAATAAAGCAGTATCTGTTGTGGTTTTTAAGCTGCCGATCAGATGCAACGTCAACAGTTGTTCCTTTAATACCACAAAATACAAGCAAAACACATCTCTGATATACAGCCAGTCCTCAGTATTGCTTGTGAGAGCGACTGAGAGTCTTCTGAAGACTTTGAGTATTGAATCTGTCTCAGAAGGATAACGCCTAGGGATATTTGAGGCTGTGCCTTATTCTAGTGGAAAAAAGAAGAGTTTTTCAGCAAATCTAGATCTGAAAAATATTGGGTTCTTGTGATCCTCTTGTGCATGTTTTTTTTTCTCTTCTGAGAATTATAGAATTATTTTGATTGCTGTAATGGCTTATTATTAGGGCCATTTACACATTAAAATGTAACATGTTGAATTGGTTTCCAGATAAGAAAATCAGGCCTTTCTGACTGGGTTGGTGTTTCTGGCGGTGCATCATGTGTGGCTGGTAATGTACGTCAAATGAAAAATGCAGCGGTGCATTAGTTGCATCAGCTCAGATCTAAAAGCACCAGATGGCAGAGCATGCAAGTGGGAATGTGTGCAGACTTTAGAATAGGCATCCAAAATAACCTGGGAAAAACATGATGGATATATGGGTTTGAAGGGATGAAACTATAGATACAGGGTTGAGAATGAAGACAAAAAGGCACTTTTTGACCTTTGAAACAAAGGGGTTTTTAAAGGCTTGTGCTTTATCTTTTTTAAATAATCCCATGACTGATTTTTTCAGAGTTCATGTTGAGTTCCTGATGTGCTCAGGCTGGAGCTTGGAGACATTAAGTTATTAATTATGAATAAGACAGATCCAGGCACTTAGGGACAGACATGTGAACGTCAGGTTGTATAATACATACTGAGAAACATTCGCTGCATAATTCATGATATCATGGACTTGACTTCTTTAAAACACCCAGGTCAGATTTAAGTGTATAATCATAAGGCCTTAATTCATTTGCATAAAGAAAATGAAGCTATTGTAACCTAATTTAGGTCTATTATTTCTAAGGATTTGAATTTGACATTATTTTCATGGGACTTAATCAACTATATATATTATTTTATATTTTTTTGTATTATCTTTATGCCTAAATGTGTCATTACTGTATATATATATATATATAATTTGTATACTTTTTTTATTTTATTTTTTAATCTCAATATTTGTTAAATATGCTTATATAAAATGATGTTTAATTTTCTTGCATCAATATATACAGTATATATATATTTTTCTGATGTTGTTTTTATTTTAAGATGAATTGTAGCCTAACTTGGCATGTTATGCATAACAGCTTATTTTATTGACTCTATATGTTTTAGATATATGTTAACTGTTGCTGATCAGAAATTGAATATACATACCAGTACATTTATACAGTATAGATTTCTAAAGCACACTTTTACAAACTCAGGCAAGGGCAAAGCTGTCAGTAGCAGATTAATGATGATTATTTTGTATTATGCAACAAGAAACTCCATGTCAGACATGGAGGCGTTGTTTTCTGTAGCTCTGTCTCACAAACACTGTGCAACATGCATCTATCAGACACACATCTCATCTTGTTTCTGGTGCAGCGCCATCTGATCTGATTCCTGTACAGAAATAAAGTGACTTTGGAGCTCTGCTGCTGCTGCAGAGCAGGTCACATATAAAGGTTCACTGTGGCCCACGGGCCTTCATATCGATCCGTGTGTCTGTGTGGAGCTCTCTCCAGAAAATTATAAGGCTCAGCTTACCGCCTGCCTCTCACAGCACCAGCAGACATCAAAAACACACTGACACTTTTTAAATCACACGGACACACAAAGGACAGAGAGGTAGATAAATAGGATCATGGGAAATGTGTTGTCGAAGTGTGAATGTGGAGAGAGAGGGCTGCTGTGCTTCAGCTTTGTCTTTGTGAAGAAAGAGAATCTCTTGGGTGATTTTCACATTCTGTGTGTGTGTGTCTGCATGTGGTTTATGAGGATACAAATTTGTATTACAATATATAGGTGTTTTAGAGGACATTTTCAGAGCCCCCATAATTCAAAAGGCTTAAAAACATACTAAACAGTGTTTTATGAATTTCCTGTAAGGGGTAGGTTTAGGTGTAGGGTCAGTGAAGGGCAACACCACATACAGTCTGTACAGTAGGGCTGTGCAATATGGACAAAATAATCATATTGCGATTTTTTTGGTCTTATATTGCGATTGTGATTTTATTTGCGATTTTGGCAACTGTTTTTGCTTTTCAAACAAGCTTCAAACATACAGTCTAAATGTATTCAGTGCATAAGAAGTGCATAACAAAACATTTCACAATGAATGAAATAACATTTACTGACAATGTGTGCATGCATCATATCTGTGCATATATGATAGGTAATTGCATCGGTAATTTCTTTGTGCCGTTTCTGAATAAAAATCAAAATAAACTAATAGATAAAAGTGCAGCCTTATGCGATTTAGGAATTGCATGTGCTTAAATTGCGATTTTTTTTTGCAATTGCGATTAATTGCACAGCCCTACTGTACAGTAGAAAAACCATTACGCCTATGGAGAGTCCCCGTAAATCACAAAAATCAACATCTGTGTGTGTCTGTATCACTTCACTTGCAACAATTTGTTCTGTTGGAAACGTCATCAAACAAAGTTGACATCATACATGAAAAAAAGAACTAATTATATATATATATATTACAGGTAGATCCATTTATGTAGTTATCCTATACATGTATTTATTGTAATATTATGCACATAAATGTATTTAAATATACCTATAATTCATCATGCAGTAGTTATATTAGACTTTTAGATCTGTAGAAGTGTACTTGACACATTTAACTCATTTAGAATGTCTGGCCACATCAAAGAGAGAATAGGAGAAGTATGATGACATCATACTCATGAAAACAAATAATTATGAGTTAAACTGTATTTAAATATTACGAATATATAAATTAGACATCCAAGTGTATTTATATAGCTATTAAATTTATTTAAATATAATTTAGTGATAAATAACTATTGTGCTGTTTTATTTGAAAATAAAAATGACGATTTATATGATAATGCTTATGTTTTTTAACTGGATTATAAGCCATCCACCTCTGATTGGTCTAGTAACCACTCCTGATGTCATATAAATGTACACGTTGGTCACTTTTCACCATATTTATTTCATCCTAAATTTGTGTATTATTGAGGTGAATCACAATGACTCAGGGATAAATCTCTCCAGTCTGCTTCCTGTCATGTGATACACGAATGTACAACTGTTCTAATGCCGTTAACATCTAATACTTCCTGTAATTGAGTGCAAACAGTGCAGTGTTTTGTTAGTAATATGTACATAATTATTCATTTATATTTTCAGTATTTTCATGTGCTTTTCCTATCTGTTTAGCTTATATTAATTGTATCTTTTTTTTAGTTGTTTTAATTTAATTCATATTTTTATATTGTTAAGTTGTCAGTTAATAATAAGTTTAATCTTAATAACATAATACATTTAAAAGCTATTTAAAATAAATTGTGACTGCTATGATATAGTTATGAAATATTATTGACATACTGATGATAATGTTATTATCTAATAAATGCTTTTGGCAAGAGCCAAGCTGGTTTCGGATTTAACCTTTCCACCGCAGTGCAGATCACTGACCCGCTGCCATGCTTTTGTAATATATCTATTTAATTTGTGGTTACCTCACATCACAAGGTCTCAATCAAGTTACTGGTTTGTGGTATAAATAAAGCTTGATAAGAGTCCTGTGATAAAGGCCCAGTGCGTCACTCATTATATCACACGAGGGAAGAGTCACACCATATTACTGAACTAACAAAATATAGTCTCAAAACATCTTGAGGCACGTCACAGAAATGCCTGCTCAGCACAGTCTATATTTTGTCTTCTGTGTCCTTGTCCCAATCACGGATGGTGTGTCTTCCCATAATCCACTGCTGCAAAGTACGGTTAAAGTCATTTTTAACTGGATTTCTGACTAACCAGAGTGGTGTTTGTCGATAAAACAGGCTTCCACGCTGCGAGGATGTTGTGAAGGGTTGCCAAGGTGTTATTTGGTTGCTAGGGTGTTAAATGTGGTTGTAAGTCAAAAAACTCTCTACCTTCTCAAATATGATTTTTAGGTTTCATTTGTTAATATTATTTAACTATGATAACATGAGCTAACAATAAATAATATTTTTGTAATCCTAAAAAGTTTAATTTTTAGTGTTATTTTGAACTAATAATAAATTATATTTCGCTAATGATGTAAAATTTAAAAATGTTTTGTATTTAAAAATATTTTCAGTATCACTGATATATTATTAATGTTTTTTTTTTTTTTTTGGGAATTGTATTTTTTTTTTAAGTTATATATTCAAAATATATATATTGAGGTAAAGAAATTTTAAATGAAAGTTTTCATTTTAATTAATGATAATATTTCTGATCTGTTGGCATGAATTATTTGTGAACTACCATGAACAAACAATTAACAATTATATTTTTTTATAAAGAAAATATATATATTATTATTAAATATCAACAAAGTATAATGTATGAATAAAATAAATATATACTTACACAATAAATCAAATATATTTCTGATTGTTGGTCCATGTTATCTGTTATCTTTATTGTAACATTATGTTAAGCTAGTTTTGACCTATAAATAACTAACTTTACAACGTAAATTTTCCATTTCCTGAAATCATCATCACACTATATTGTCCAATAATAAGAGATTTGCATGGTTTTCCTTTCAAGGGAAAATCTGAAGCCAGAGTTGAATAGATTGTTTGTAAAAAGTGATTTTAACAGTATTAATAGTTAACAAACCCCGAGTTCAACCACAACTTTGGTCTTATTCCAGAGTTCTCCCAGCAGCACAGCAGGACTGACTGACCGTGAGGGAAAGTTTGATTAAATTTCCAGCTAATTGAAAACCCCAGTGGCGTCTGTTTGAAAGGGTTCATCGCTCTCCATCCATGCAGGGAGAACATGCTTCCTCTGAGAGCATAAAACGTCTCATTCGGCTCTCTCTCATTACAGCGACGCTCTCCTGCACAGTGACATTCAGCAAATACTATGGTCATTCTTCCTCCGATCATGATATTGAATGTTGTTATCAGTTCTGTCCCACGATGCACTGCTCCATAAGTCTCCTGTCATTCCTCATACCTGGAGCACTGAGCTCCTCTACACCTCCTAATTGATTTTTCACACTAGTATGAGTGCTGCATTGATTTTCTCAGTGTCTTATGCGAGATCACCGTTGTCATCTATTCCCCTCACGTCTCCCAGATTATGGACAATATTGCCTGAACTTCACCTTGCATTGTGAGGTCACTGAATCTGTCTCTCCTGTAGTCACTTTTGAGGATTGGTTTTTCAGATCTGAATATTTTTCAGATACCTTAACAATGGCAAAACAAGATTTAGACCTGGGCTTCAAGCACTTGAATGTACTACAATTAAATGTATGTGCTTCACTATTAATTATAGATTGTGATAGTATATAACACTATCTCATAAAAGTACAAAGGAAGTAAAGATAATACAAAGCATACTTGGATGCATTTCCACTTGAAATATTATTGTCTTGGCACTTATGCTATACTATAATCACAAATCTAAACAGATCACAGATCGCTTTGTCAGATACTGTTCATGTTTACACAAAAAGTATGGGCACCTAGATAAATGATTTGCCCTCAAATGAATATGTTACATCTAGAGTAATAACTGTTTCCTCCCCATTAATATACAACTGAAAAACATTTAGGAAGTTAAGGATTTCTGAGGAATGCTAGCCCAAAATAATATGCACAGATGCATGCTATATTAAATGTTTTGTTATTTGGGATGGACTAATTGTAATATTGCATAGGTACAAATTGGGATGCATCCAAAAGTGTTTTTTGCATGCATTTTATGCATCAGTGCATTACTTAATTAAGCATTTTTTTCCTCTTCCTCAGGCCTTCAGCCATGCATACACCACCCAGAGGAAGGTGGCTGAAGATGGGGAGACCAACGAGGAGACGCTGCTGCAGGAGTCGGCCACTAAGGAAGCGTACTACATGGGCCGTCTGCTTGAGCAGCAGGCCGAGCTGAAGAGCAGCAGATCACAGGCGTCCTGCACGCAGGTCGAGAACGAGAGACTCAGCACCATCCTACAGGAGCTGAGAGAGGTCAGAAACCCTTCCTCAATCCATTATTGGTTTGACATTGCAAATAAATCCCGGTATTCACAGGTCTGGTGTTTAAATCTTTCTGTGTTTCTCAGAGTAACGAGATGTTGGAGTTGCAGAGAAGCCGGATGAGAGAGGAGATCAGGGAGTATAAGTTCAGAGAGGCCAGATTACTGCAAGACTACACTGAACTGGAGGAGGAGAACATCTCGCTGCAGAAACTGGTGTCCACGCTCAGGCAGAACCAGGTAAACACACTCACAGTGACCCCCTCTACACCCACACAGTTCTGGAGGCAAATCTAGAACCATTACACACATTTATTTGGCTGTGGAGGTTACGTAGAAAGGGTCTCGGATATTTCCAGATTTAGAACAAAGGGTTATTCTCTGTTCTATCAGGTGGAGTATGAGGGCTTGAAGCATGAAATCAAAGTTTTGGAGGAAGAAACAGCCCTGCTTAACAGCCAATTAGAAGATGCACTGCGTCTGAAGGACATCTCTGAGACTCAGCTGGAAGAGGCTTTGGATTCTCTGAAAAGCGAGCGAGAACAGAAGAACACTTTGCGTAAGGAATTAGCACATCATCTTACCGTGTGCGACGGGGGTTTCAGCTCAGGCTGTGCCCATCTAATCGCCCTGACCTCAGCGCCACCTAGTGGCAGTGCCACCCCGACAACCGCCACATCGCCCAGCAGTGAGGATGGTGGCAAATGCAACGGGCATCTGCTTCAGGGCGCTGCGGGATCTGTTTTGAGCCGACTGAATGGAGACTTGAGGCCTTCGGGTTTGAGGAAGACTGAAATTCTGACACCTGACCTCTTTAGTGAGCTTAATGGCCCTGAAATCCTGAAACTTAGACAACAGCTTCAGCAGGTCAGTATGAAAGGGGGGGATTATATGGTTATTTCACAACCATATAATCAATATATAAACAGCATAAAGCTATATAAACATTTCTATCAGCATGCATTCATTTTTATTAATTATGTTGCCAGGCCAGAGGTATAATAAATTTACCTATTTAATATTTCTATCATATATATACTTTAGTTGTTGTTTTTTCCTTCTCTTAATTTCTCTATTTTGAAGCATGTATAACTCATCTTTCATGCTCAAGATCCTAAATAGTGACAAACAACTGCTGCATTGGTTTAGGCGTTGTTCTGTTTACAACGGGATGCTGCAGTGTCGTGGGATGAAATATGAGACCACCATACACACTAATGGGCCATGCCTCTGGTTTATTTATATCCTTCCTGTCACAAGAGATCATTGTTCCTTAAGTGCAAGTTCATTACAACTTGATCATGCATTAACTGTGCAAAATGCGTCAACCATGTCTGACCTGCTTATAAATTAATTTTGGAAGAAACCTATGAGACAAGTGATTAAATTAAGGATATCTCCATTAAGTCTCCTGAGGAACAGGATTCTTCTTCACATGGATTAGATTAAGTCAAGATACTACAGGCAAAACAATTTGGCTATTTTGTCTTCTTTTTCAGACTAGTGCAAGAAAACCTCCAAAATACACATTTAAATGTGTGTTTTATTACACTTTTATCTATTTGCACTTGTAGAAATTACAATGCTTATCTTTAAAAGTAATTTTCTGTGAGGTGATTGAGGGTTTTTTTCATACACTAAGCCAGAAATTTATATAAATGGAATATATATAGACAGAGGGAGAGATAAAAACAGAAAATCTGTTTAACTGTAATGTCGAAAAAAAAAATTAATTTTGAACCTGGCTTCATCCAATGTTCCGATTTCCACTCTGAAAAGGTATCCACATTAGTGCATATTTAAATGCATGAATTGCATATATAGACATTTCAGAAAACCTGTGATACAAAAGCTAGACTTCACTAGCTATGATGGTTTATCATGTAGACCAGCATCAGAACTAACCAGTATACACCATGTAAAGTCTTTAGTTGACTTGTTTATTTGCCACAGGTGGAACGTGAAAAAGCGTCTTTGCTCAACAGCTTGCAAGAATCACAGGCTTTGCTCCGTCACACACAGGGGGCGCTGACGGAGCAGCACGAGAAGGCCAGCCGCTTGGGAGTGCGTTTCCGAAAACTCCGCCGCCAGCGCACCAGCAGCAGCAAGGAAACCAAGGGGGAAGAGGAGGATGAAGAAGAGGAGACAACATATATCTCTAGCGGCCAGGAAGGGCCGAGTTTGGAATTGCTGCAATGTAAATACAGGGTGGCTGTGACAGAGGTGGTTGGACTGAAGGCAGAGCTAAAGGAGGTTAAGGATAGATATAATGAGAGCGTGGAGGCAAGAGCACGGGTGGAGGAACAGGGCAAGGTGCAACTGCAAGCATTGGAGACGCAGGTAGTGCAGTTGGAGCGCAGGTGCAGGGAAGGCCGGGAGAAAGCAGTAAATCTGGAACGCGAGCTGCGGGCAGCCAATAACACGACCTTGGAGACGCAGGGAACCCTGGGAACTGCCCAAGAAGAGCTGGCGACATTCAGCGAGGAGTTAGCGCAACTTTACCACCACGTCTGCCTGTGCAACAATGAGACACCTAACCGCGTTACGCTGGACTACTACCGGCAGGGCCGAACCCTAACGCGCATTTCCACCCCTGGCCACAAGGGGCAGGACGATCACCGTGTGCTGCTGACCCCGCGTCTCGCACGTCGCTTGGCTGCGATTAATGCTGCAACGTCCTCCGAGTCTCGTAGCCCTTCGGACTCACCATCCAAAGAACCTCCCACTGCTGAGCAGAGCCCAGTCCGCACACCACTGGGTTCACCCGTTGTTAGTGCCTCTTCCTCGTCTTCATCATCATCCCCAGCACCCGAATCGGCCACGGGGTCCGACCTCCGCCGCGAACCCACCAACATCCACCACCTCAACGCGATCATCCGCGACCAGATCAAGCACTTGCAGAAGGCGGTGGACCGCTCGCTCCAGCTGTCCCGCCAGAGAGCAGCTGCTAGCGAACTCGCTCCACTAATGGACAAGGACAAGGAGGCCTGCATGGAGGAGATTCTCAAGCTCAAGTCCCTCCTGAGCACAAAGAGGGAGCAGATCGCAACCTTGCGTCTTGTGCTTAAAGCCAACAAACAGGTAGGCTAATCAGCTCTATTCATTACCCAGCATCCTATTGATTGCCATGAGGCCTGAGAGTATTGAACCATGGGAGTCTTCTTTACATTGACTGAGACTCTCTGACTTCTCATTAATGTTACTATATAGCTCCTACATTTCTTGGTACAGTTGTTGCGTTTCCACATTTTGCGCCTACAGTAGTCTTGAGTACCAAGGTCATTAAGCATTCTCATTCTCAAGCCAACTTGTTCAGACCACTAATTATTGTTACTTTGTACTGGTGCCTTTAGGTTTTACATTTCCATACGAGCTTCTTGGTTTCCATTTCCAAGTTGTTATCTTTCATCTACAATATTCTTGCATAACAAGATGTTTAACTATACCCATCAAGTCTGGTCCTCTTTGCAACTTATTCTGACATCTTAAATATTAATCTATAGCCTAGGTATGCACCAATAATCATTGGCCGATACGTAATGTGCATTTTGTCAGTAAAGCAGGTTCTGTAATCAGCAGTAAATGGCATCAGGTGCGTGATTTCACATTGAGGCGTATTTACTACACAGAGCTGTTGTTTGGCAGGTTATCACATGTTCTCTGAAGAAGATAGATGGGTTTTTGTTACAAAAATATTTCTTAAATTTATAATGTGAATAACTGACGTCCGGTAAATTTCCGCGAGAGCGTCGAGTTCTGGCTTCTTGGCAGATGTCTGATTCAAGGTACAGTACATGAGTCATGGGCCATGGGTCAGCCGGAAAATAACCAGAACTCAGTTATTGCGGATATATCCGATCTACAGAGCTTTAAAATAATGGCCACAATCCACCACGTTACAAAGCTTGGGAGCCTGGATACATTTTTCTTAACTCTGACTGTAATCGTCTGAAAGATGAAAGGCATATACACCTAGGATGGCTTGGGAGTGAGTAGTTTATGGTGTAATTTTCCTTTTTGGTGACCCAGTCCCGGATAAGTGGAAGAAGATGGATGGATGGATGGATGGATGGATGAGAACTATTTCTTTAAAACATACTGTATTATGGTTTGATTTTTTGACTATATACAATATGATAGGTGAAAGATATCAACTCATGTGAACACCCCAAATAATCTCAGTCCACCCTAAAAGCACCCACAAATGAACAAGACCCAACCACCTCAATATTTGTGGTTTGATTAATTCATGCAATGTTCCCTTTTAAGTCCACTTACATTGTGAACAGAAGTGCTTTAAAGAGTAAATGACAAAGATTGGATGTTGCTAATCTGGCAAATATTGGCAAAGCTAGCATTTAGTTCTTTTTAAAAGCTCCAGGACCTTGTAAACATTGCATTTCAGGCGGAGCAGTGCACCCCGGCGGAGGCGTTTGATCTATAGCCAGTAAAATGAAATGTTGATGAAAAGGGACCATTACATCCGACACATCATTTCTTTCTCTTTGTTGGCCACTGTGTGATTTAAAACATGTTGTATGACCCTTCCAGGCCAGAGATGATTAATGGACATTACGATTTATAGATCCCAAACCAGAGAGAAAGTGCTGTGCATTATGGGCCACAAAGTAATTACTGCATCCATTATTATGTGCAAACACACACAAGAGGAGGTCTTAGTTACTGTTACGACAAGCATTCAGTTGAATGAATGAAATTAGAGCGTGAATTCAATAAAGCATTCTTAAAGTAGGCCTTTAAACCAAAGCCATTATTTGGTAAATATATCCCATACAGTATATCAAAATATAATCCACATGTATACATTTTAACCATGGTTTTTGATTTAGAAAAATCTAATTGCATTCTTTTCAGAAAATACCTTGAAATATGTGAATCAAAGTATGTGAAACTTTGAAACAGTATACCTTATGTACAGGTATTATATCTAAAGTGCCTAATTAACTTATTGTTGGCAGAAATAGTTGTTTATTTGACACAGTGTTGGTTGTAATGCTCGCAGACGGCTGAGGTGGCTTTGGCCAACCTAAAGAGTAAATATGAGAACGAGAAGACAATGGTGACGGAGACCATGATGAAACTGAGGAACGAGCTAAAGGCATTGAAAGAGGATGCAGCTACCTTCTCTTCCCTGAGAGCCATGTTCGCCACACGGTAATGCAACGTAACACAATGCTAAAAAATATATTAGTTTGCAGATCATTTCAATAAACCATACAAACTAACCAATACTTCCTACATTTTAGGAGAGAGTGTACAATCCAAAGTGACAAATATAGCATTTTGATGCACAACTACTCATAGGGAAAACTAGCTTATTACTGAAAAAGCTATATTATTTTCCAGTTGTCATACTGCTTAGATTCTGTTAAAGTTTCAACATTGCTTTACAACATCCACTGGTGCAGGATGCTGAGAGCATCATATATGAGCTTAGAGACTGCAGCCGAAGCAGTATTTGACAAGATGAGCAGTTTTTTCCATCTGTGATTAGGATTATTTTTGCTGTAAAGGGCAGAATGAGGCGGACATATGTCTGAATAATGAGCCAACCATAGCTTTCACAGCACATCAGAGTGGATGTTTGCTCATTAGGGATGTATGATGCAGAAAAATGTAACTGATATTTATATTTTTTTGAGGGGGTGGGGGATGGTAGAAATTATCATTACTACTAATATGTAAAAAAGAAAACAAGAAATATTCCTATTGTAATATTTAACTGTAAAGTAAAAAAAAAAAAAAGTGTTTAACAGTAAAACTCCATCCAGCTTTTGACTGAAAACCAAGTTGAATTTATATCTTTATTTATTTAATAATAAAAAAAGATTATGGGTTATTAATTAATATGACTATAAAAATATTAAACCTAAGAAATATATAAATGATTATTATTTTCACCAAATAAGCAACATTCACTGTCAACCACAACACTAAAAGCACCATGTTGAAATGATTTAATCAATGATAATCAGTTTTCTTTTGATTTATTTTGTTGCCTAAACACTAGTTTCTCCTTTCTCTCTGATTAGATGTGATGAGTATGTGTCTCAGCTGGACGAGATGCAGAGACAACTCGCGGCAGCAGAGGACGAGAAAAAGACGCTCAACTCTCTCCTCCGCATGGCCATTCAGCAAAAACTCGCCCTCACGCAGAAACTGGAAGACCTGGAGTTCGACCAAGAGCAGTCGCACCGAACCCGCCCGGGAAAACCGTCCCGGCTGCGTAGCAGCACACCCAAAGTAAGTGGAACGCCAGTCCCACCCCTTCCCGACACCCCTTTGACAATTACCGAGGTCCTTACAGCAGCAGCCGCCATCACCTCACCCACCACACCCAGCTTTACACCTTCTCAGCCAGCCGCCCCCAACAGCCCACCCTCCCTGGAGGCCCCTTCGTCTCCCGCATTGTCTTCCTCGTCCTCCTGGACGCCCCCGACCACTCCGTACCGCAATTGGACAATGGGCGTCCGGGCGTACGTTGTCGAACCACACACTTACACCAACCTACCAACACATTCCTCCATTCTGGCCCGTCGCTATGCAAGTGAGTCGCACTATTCCCCAGGCTCCGCCCCTTCCTCACCCTACCGCTCAACCCTATTGGCCGGTCGTCGCTCTATGTGGAGCTCATCCCAATCCCGCCCCCTTCCGAGTCACTTTCAGCGCTCTACGTTCCGCTACACGCCCCCTTCGTCCAGCTACAGCCCTTTGTATCCTAGAAACAACGGCTCCCAGCATCCCCGCTACTGACGGGTGCCGCAGAGAGGAGGACACACACTGGTTTCTGTGTTTGAATGTTTCGGGGAGTGTTTTCTTTCTTTTTTTTAACTCAGGGATTTAATGGAGCACAAGTGGCCCGGCCTTCTTCAAGAGACTGTTGATCAGTTCTCAGGACACTGTGTTCTCTGTCCCCTTCTGAGCGCACGTGGACTGTTCAAGTGCACTAATGAGGGACTTTAAGAGAAATTCAACAGGATGTACAGTACTGTTAACAGAATGGGATTTGGTCGTGGGTTGTTGGTGTGTATGTGTGATTGTCACTTGATTTGAACAGTAGGAGTCAATTAAGTAGTTGATTTGTAACTATATTTTATATGAAATGCCGATTGCAGTATCAGTATCTAAGAAGGTTGGCTATGTTTTGAATAGAATACAAGTGCAATACAATTCACATTGCATACCATTTTCAGAAAATGCTAACAGTTTACCCAGTTTACCCTTTGGACATCCAAGATGTAGATGAATTATTTCTTCATCAAATTTGGAGAAATGTAGCATTACATCACTTGCTCACCAATAGATCCTCTGCAGTGAATGGGTGCCGTCAGAAAATGAGTCCAAACAGCCGATAAAGTCCATCACTCCAGTCCATCAGTTAAGGTCTTGTGAAGCAAAAAGCTGCATCTTTGTAAGAAACAAATCACTTATGGCCAAAATATAAGTCCATAATCCATGATAGCATTACCAATTTTTATATAACACATATCCCTTTAAAATCTCATGAAATAAGTCAATAAAGTCAACTTTTTTTGTGTTACATCCTTTGTATTGCATGCATACTGCAGTATGCTATTCCAAACATAGCCACAGTCACAGTGCCATCCAGTGGATAAACAGCATAAATGTGGCCCATCCCATGAAATGGTGATTGTGCAAAAATTGTCGAGTCACGTTTTTAGAAATACAAGACACCATTTTAATTCGCAGTTAAGATCACACTTGGTCAGATGTGGACTCATTAATGCTGTGAGTGCTTACAGAACAGTGACGGTGCATGTTAATGATGAAGTGATGCAATTGTCTAGATGACTAAATTCTCAGGGAATATCATTCATTGTCAGCTGTTTAAAGGTGGCCAATAACATTGCATTGTTTTCTTTTAACAGCACATATGATCTCCACAAGTGATTTACAGTATAACAGATGCAATGCTCGCGTCCTGTCTAGTCAGTGTTCATTCCCGTTTCTTGCCATCTTATCAGTTGCATTGATGTTTGTGTTGTTTTCCCCTTTACACATTCACATTTTGGCAAGGCATTTTACTCCAAAACTCACAGCCAAAATAACAAGCTGCCAAATAGAGCAGAAGGTGTCACTTAGGAAGGGACGTGCATGGGCCCAAACATCTGTTAAACATCTTTCCTGTCTAAATATTGCTGTATTTCATGAGAGGTGCCTGTGTCCTCCCATTAAATGTTTTTTGTGACACTGACGGGCCGCACAGTGGCCTACTAGAGCCATATCAGACCCACACCAACCTACAACACATCACACTGCGCTTGAAGCATTTGACAGGTATCAAACCCTCAACCCAAGCCTGCCATGATTTCCCTGCATGACATTTTTAACTGCGGTTTTTGCTAATTGCATTTTGGATTTTTATTTATTCATTTTTTTAATAAATGGCTCCTTCTGCAATAGCTGTGATTTTTCCTACATAAAACAATCCTTTTAATACTATTTACTTTTAGTATAATATATAAATCATTATAATACAATTCAAATTAAATTTATTTAATAACAATAATAGTATAATTACTATTTATTAAATATTTTAACAATATTGTTTCTTGAGTTTAAGTAAAACATCACAGCTACTGTAGAAAGACTGGATTCTGATCCCTAATTCATTATTGCTCACACAGGCCTCAGTATTGCATTAAAATTGAAGTGAAAATGTTAGTTTCTCTCTCTGTTTGTGGATTTTAGATCTACAGTAATATTTAGAAGTAGGTGGCGATCTTTAAAGTATTAAAGAAGATATTTTTCTCTATTCTTGCTGTTTTATGCTGGGTTCCTGCACTGAAGTCAAATCTGGGACTGATAACCAGGTGGAACTGATTGTTTGTTTGGATTCATGCAGAGGGCTTTATGTAATTACCTGTGATCAGATGAAGCAGTTTTAGGGGTGTTGTTTTCAAATCAGGACAGAAACCATGTGAGACCTCCTCTCTGTCACACCCGCACACCTGAGGCCTAAAGCACACAAATAAACATGTTTGCACGTGATCATGACATCACCGCCCCAAAATCTAAATCCTGGTGTGTTGCCATCTCATTCAGACAGACGTCCACTTTGAGGGAACCTGTCAAATGCTTCTTGCTTTCCGCATCACTTTCTCTTTGATTTTCTCTCATTCATGTCGCGCTGCGACGTCTGCACTAGCTGGAGTCGTAGATGAATGTGTTTTCTACTGTGTGTTACTGTAAACAGCCACTTTGTGCGAATGCATAACACCTTTTTGAGGGCAGACTGTTATTCATGTCCTTGTCTGCTGTCATATGCATGTGTATACAGTACACGGCCTACAGTAAAACACTGTGTATGTGAAATGTAACTGAAATGTAATGTTGCATATGCTTCATATATACTGTAAATAACAGGTATAAATGCATTGATCGGGTCTGTTTTTATTAACAGCATCAAGCAACATTAAATCTTTAAACCTTAAATGTTTTCAAAGAATCGACTGGAAAATGCACCAGTTTAAGGTGTGTTTTGAAACAAGGTAGCTAGTTTCTAGCTGTTCCAAACTGGTTGACAAGGAAGAATACCGGCGTCTCATTGGGACCTGACTGGGCTAGTAGACCATTTTGGATCAGCAATAAACCAGTTATCTCAGAAAGCGGTTTGACATTGATGCTAAATCTATAATGTCACGATAGTGAGGTAAGTAAAAGCTATGTCCCAGTCTCTTGAATTATAATATTAGAATAAAAACATTTCTGTTTCATGTAAATGCTGTTAGTTTGAACTTTCTGCTCATCGAAAAATCCTATTAAGCAGGACAGATATTTAAAACATGATTATTAATAAATGTTTCTTGAGCAGGAAATAAGAATGACTTCTGTACACTAAAGAGTGGAGTAAGGTTAATGAAAATTCAACTGTGACAACAGGAATAAATTACATTTTTAATCAAATAAATGCAGCCTTGGACAGTAGAGTTATTTTCATAATGTTTAAAAAAATCTTACCTAACTTTCAAACATGAATGTGTTAATATGAAGTAAGAATGATATTAATGCCTTTAGACGATCAAGTTTAATTATACATGCAAACAGTTTGCGTTTCCAGGCAAAATTATATGCAAAAGTGTGCACAAATTGGGACACATCCTATGTTTATTGTCTCACTGCTCTATTCTGCTCCCTAGCTGTGTGAGAACTAATCTGTCAGTCTCTTCTAGATAGTCAGCAGCCTCCTCCTGCCTCAGTGCCACAGCGCTACCAAGAACTAAACACACCGAACCCTGTTAAGCTACAGGTAACCAAGTTTGGAGTTGTTTTTTGTTGTGTATAACCTATTTTTAAAGTTTGGTGTCTGCATTTTTTTATATATTTATTTTAAGAAATAAATAAATATGTTTCTTCTGCAAGAATGTATTAAATTAATCAAAAGACTGAAAAGGAGGATTTATGATGCTGGAAATTCAGCTTTGCATGACAGGAATAAATTGCATTTTAAAACATATTCAAGTCGAAAACAGTTATTTGAAATGTTTTAAATATGTCATAATGTTACTGTATTTTTGGTTGTTGTGAACAGAAAACCTCTTTTGATCTGTAGTGCATATATCATTTAAATCTATGTACATTTTAAATGATTGATTATGCTTTGAACTGTATATATTATATTTTTTCTTCATCTTAAAAATTGCTTTTCTCCCATCTATTTTTATCTCAGTTTGTTTTTCAGTAGGTTACATCAGTTATGATATGTGTCCGGCTGCAGATGTACTGTAATAGTGATCCTCCAGGATTCAACAACATCAGAAGGAGTTTGATTATTTTTCCTCCTAACTGCCCTGGTCTCTGGACCCTAAGCTTTTCTCCTGGATTCCTGCCTCCTCTAGCGTAGATCTAAGGCACTGCTCGGTGCTTAAACACCACAGGAGTGCCTCACGCCCTTACCGCACCGTTCACTGGCCGCTGTGAGATAAAGACACACTACGATGAGGGCAGAGAGACACAAACCAAAGTAAAACACAGGCCCTGAATGCCTAGCTGATCACATGATGCTCTGACATCATGGTCATGTGATCACTTGTACGTTTGTTATCCTTGTCCAGCTGATTTTTGCCTATGACACTTTTTACACGCTAACTTGAAAGTGTTGATGTTTCACAGTTGTGTCAGCTGAATGTGATGATGTACAATCACTGACAGATGTTACAGAATGTGGACTCTTGAATATTAAGGGAAAAATTAAACCTTATGAATACTGATCCTAGCACTATTATAATCACTGCAACGGTAAGTTACATTAAAACCTTACAGACCAAATCTGAATGTTCAAAGTTAAAAACAAGTTAACATCTATAAACAACATCATGCTGCTACTTACCTGCTATAGAGAATTTTGACTATATATGCATGTATGAATGTGTGTGTGTGTTGTGTGTACAATATATATATATATGTATGTACTGTATATGTAAACACACAGATAAAAATTCACATCTGATAGTACCATTTTATTTTATTTCACCTTATATTATGTAGAATATTATATAACCTTATTTCATATCTGTAAGTGCAATTTTTGGTTGTTTTACCTGAAATACGTTTATTAATGAGTTTATTAATCAACAGCATGTACTATGTTGCTGATAGAGTTTAACTAGTATTTAAATGAGTACATTCAGGGCTAAACTTACTGTACCAAAGCCTTTAAAATCCCCTGAAACTGAGGGAACATTACTGAAGGCTGGACTTTGGAAGATGCAGTAAGCTTATGTGTCCTATTTTAAGCCTTACTCTCTAAAACATGTTCATTCAATGCCATAAACTACCTCTCTGTACATTTGTTTCAGATTATCACAGTCCATCAGATGAGAATGCTGCATGCGTTATTTTGTTCATAGGATTTCATCACTGTTTAATCATCTCTGTCTATTTGCACTGCTGTTGAAGTGTGTATAACCATGGTCTTCTGCAACCCAGCAGCCATTTGAGCTGCAAGCACACACACACACACACACAACCAGAGCATTCCAGCGCTGTCAGTTTTCAGCATGACTGTTAACCAAGACTAATGCTGCAGATTGATCACTACAATGTCTTAACCTGCTGTTTCACTCGTACTGGATCTCCTGACCGACTGTCCAAAGGTCTGGACAGTCCCATCATGCACATTTGGACACTCCAACCTCCAACTTTATCAACTATGAAGCCATCTAAAGTATTAACCATGTGCTGTATTGTTTTTAATTTAATTTAAAATAATTTATATGCATTTTTAACCATTTATGTATTGGTCAATAATCTCAATCTCATGTATTTAACTATATAACTAAATAATAATTAAATAATAAAAAGACAACACAACATTTACAGTATGATAGCTGATTAGTGTCTTCCTAGCAAAAAGCAATACAGCTTTACTGCATTTATCCATTACTAGATGATATATGGTGTATAATTTTCCTGTTTTGTGAATATAAAAATAAATTAATTTATTAAAACTCTAAAAAAAAATGTCTAGAAGGTGCTGTATAACAAATGATGTTCATGTAGCCTGAATAAATAGCAAAGCCATATGTTTTATAAGATGTCCTCTTAATTTTAGGGAGGAAACATACTCATTCATTAATCTAATGCTTAAATGAAAAGCTGTTGATGCACCGGGACATTTTGGTTCGTTTTAGGGAATCGATCCATGAGTTATTAATCAATCACTGACTGTAATTCTGAAATTGCATAGACCTACTTCTTTTTAAAAAATAAAATTCCCTGATAGCACACGTACATCTAGGAGACATTATTCATATCTGCATTTACTTATTTATTATTTAGGTTGTTTGCTCATCTGCTTTCCAGATCAACCTATCTTTAACAGACAGTACCTGTGCTATCTGGGTATTGACTGTTATAATAAGTATGTTTAATATAGTATGTGTTTTCATACTGTCCTAGTCATGTGACCTGCCTGCCTCTGTTGTGTTGCTTCAATGCCATTTTCTGTGTTCAAAATAGCACACTCTCAGAGTATGTACTTCTAAGAGTAGCCTATGTTTTATATAGGCTAGTATTTCCACACGTACGTCTGCAAGATGTCTGTTAAAGATCTCTCGATCGGGAAAGCATCTGCTGTCTCCAAACGTCTGGCAGAAGTCTTTCAGATGTCAATTTTACATACATTCTAAATCATAAACATCTTAAAGACATCTAAAAGGAGATGTCCAATAGGCGAATTGCAGGTGAGCAAACAACCTAATAATACGTCTTGCAGATGTAAATCCAGAAGTCAAATAGACGCCTCCTAGATGTACTTGTGCTATCAGGGTTATCATTGTAATGTGACATACCTGGATCAGTTGTGTTGCTTTATTAGTCCTCTTCTTTGGCCTCATGAGATGTGTCCAAAGTGTCCATCAGTGCACTTCAGGATTTAGCTGGAAGTAGTACCTCATTCCAGGGACATGCCCTGCGTCCGAAATCGCTTACTTCCCTACTATATAGTACGCGAAAAACAGCATGCGAGGCGAGTAGTATGTCCGAATT
>JAUCMT010000087.1:919082-944424 GCA_032357475.1 Enteromius thamalakanensis
ATTCGGACATACTACTCGCCTCGCATGCTGTTTTTCGTGTACTATATAGTAGGGAAGTAAGCGATTTCGGACGCAGCATTGGTGTTTTAGTTACAACTAAACACCCCCCCCAACAACGACGCTATCATCGTCCATCGCGATGTTTCACATTAGACTTCGTACAATGCCAAATTGGTCAACATCGCCCAACCCTAGTGGTCATAAATGTGATTAAACATCTTGGTTTTATATACAAAATCCAGGAGAACCTGAAGAAGCTCATGGAGATCTATGAGATGCTGGGAGGTGAGGAGGACATCGTTAACCCATCCAACGAGCTCATAAAAGAAGGACAAATCCTAAAGCTGGCCGCCAGAAACACCTCATCTATGGAGAGATACCTTTTTCTGGTTAGAGGCTTCTTACTCTGTATTTGTGAATGGATTTGCATTTTCATTCAGACAAACACAAAGTGGGGAGGCAATATACTGTTGTTTAATACCGAAGTCAACGTGACTCGTTTTAAAAACTACTTGTTCCAATGATTCAGAGCCGACTCTTTCTCTTGAGACACAATAATCTTTGCAGGTTTCATTCACTGTGTTACACACTTCATAAAAAGTATCTTACAAATCCATCATAGGGGCACTTTAAGAATGATTAGCTGGAAATCATGACAAAAAAAATAAATTTCGGGCAGCGTTGAAACCACTCCTTGCTTTTCTTTTCACAGTTTAACAACATGATGCTGTACTGCGTGCCCAAGTTCAGTCTGGTGGGCCAGCGGTTCACTGTGCGCACACGGATTGGGGTCCAGGGCATGAAGGTGCTTGAGACCTCTAATGAAGACTATCCTCACACTTTCCAGGTGTCGGGTAAGGAGCGAACGCTGGAGCTGCAGGCCAGGTGAGGGCAGATCCCTGCGGATAAAGAGAGCAGCATGTCTGATTTAGCTCGTAATGACTATAGCTTTCTGTCGTTCACAGCTCAGAGCAAGACAAAGAGGACTGGATCAAGGTATCAGTGTGTGGCTCAAAGCTGCTTTAAATCTGAATTATATGAATGTTAGAATCAGGAAAGACTAATATGACTAAAATAAGACTATTATGTGGCAGAAATTAGTGACTTTCTGTCTCACAGTTAGGACTTCTTTTGCTCAGAATCTAATTTTTCTGTTTTTATCTTGTAATTTGATCTTTTAGCAGAACTGTTTCCTAATTGTGAGATAAAACATTGAAATGATAAATTATTATTTTATATATATTTATTTTTTATAAAATTGCAGAAATAAACTTGTGACTTTTTTTTCACAACTCTTGAATTCAATATATAAACATTTATATATTTAATTATATTGAGTTTATATGTCTGTTATAAGTACTGTTAACAATTAATCACAATTACTCAGTTACGAAACACTGTATATTCATTAAGTGTATATATAAACACACTTACAGCATATAAATTTAAAATATTTACATGTATACACATTTATATTCTTACATTTTATTAGAAATATATTTAACATACAAACAAATATTTTTCTTAATTATATACATGAATGTGTGTGTGTGTGTGTGTATACAAAACTACAGTACACAGGTATATTATGTAAATAAAAAATATATCTATTTTGAATGCAATTAATCATTTGACAGCACTGGCTTAGACTTTTATTCTTATAATTGCAAGAAAAAATGTACTAAATAAAGATATACCTAAATAAACTAAATACAAAACAATATATAAAGATATAAACTCAGAATTAAATTAAATATCTAAATGTCTTTCTCACAGTTACGAGTTTGAGTTGCACAGACAAAAAGTCAGAATTGTGATATTTAAAAAGTTGCAAGTACTATTTGATTTTCTTTCTTTCTTTTTTTTGTTCTATGGCAGAAATAAGCATCCACAGTAAAGTTTCAATGTAGGCTGTTTGCTTTCTAGGCGTTCCAGCAGACCATAGAAATCTTTCAGCAGAAGAACGAAACATTCAAATCAGCCTCTAAAGAAGTAGCGGATGAGGTTTCTGTGAGTAAAAAGAGCAGACTGGTCATGCATAAAGATGACTGGCAGGGGTCGAGGGGAAATCTTCAATTAAGTCACTTCCTTTATCTGTACTCGTGTGTGTTTTGTAGAAAGAGGAACTGGGGAAGAGAGCCCCGCGCTGGATTCGGGACAATGAAGTGACCATGTGCATGAAGTGCAAAGAGCCCTTCAACCCTCTGACCCGCAGGAGACACCACTGCAGGGCATGTGGATACGTAAGTGTGCATATATCTACATATATATCTTGGAGCCTGAACAAGCGCTTCCTGTTGACCTCAAAACTCAGACTGAGCTTTTTTTATTGAGCTCTAAAGATAAGGTAATGTTTTGAAATGTGTCTTAGGTGGTATGTTATAAATGTTCGGACTACAAGGCATCGCTGAGGTACGACGGCAACAAATTAAACAAGGTGTGTAAAGACTGTTACTTCATTCTGACCGGAAGAGTGGATTCTGAGGAGCCAGTCAGCGGGAAGAAAAGAGGAATTCTGGAGGTATTTATGTTTGTTTTTTATCCGTCTGCATGAACCATTTGTGAAAAAATCTTGATTAATGAAGTAATGAGTACCTGAAAACCATATTTAAGTATAGGTACCTTATAGTGAAGTCACCAATTCTAAAACGGCGCGATTTTAACAGTGCTGAAGTATTTTACTTATACTTAATATAGGCCAACCAAAGGTTAATATGTAACAGCAACACTTGTGGTGGAGTGAAGAAATGATGTGTAAAATATCTGTAATGCTATCTTGTAAAACTACTAGTATTTAAAAAGATACTATATTTAATCACATTTACTCAAACACTGAACACTTGATTTTTTTGTATATTTTTTCTTCTTGGCCTTTATCAGATTGAAGCAGCTCAGGTGTCAGGAAACAGTTTTCTTTGTGGCTTCCTGCAGTACAGTACAGACCGAACTAAACCATGTCAGAGGGTCTGGTGTGTGATTCCCCAGCACGACGCGCTTGTTCTTTACCTGTACGGTGCTCCACAGGTGAGAGACACCGTGTAGTCCAGCTCACATGCATCAGCCTTCAATGTTGCGGTATAGACCCAATGCAAACACCTACAAATTAATCAAAAGGTTTCTTTTTGTGGCTTGCTTCACATTGTGTTAGCCTGACAAAGCAATGCCCAAGCAAAAACTCTTGGTCAGTCGTGTAGTGTATTCCAGCCTTTCTACATCCTAGCGACCATCTGAAACATATGCAGTCATTTAGAACACCTTAGCAAACCCCTTGCCTTTATAACTTGCATAATTTAAAGTATTAATGGAAGTCAAAATCTATAGGTGTTGAGATTTAATTTCCCCCAACAAAGTAAAAAATGTATATTCTCACTGTTGGAAAACTACTCTACTCATAAACAAGCATATTAGACATTTTCATACACAAATTCAGGAGCTGTGTGAAACACTTTTATGATGGATGGATGCACTTTTTTGAGCTTCAAAATCTCAACCCCCATTCACTGCTATTAATAGAGTATTAGTGAATCACGGGGTGATTTTCAGCCTTGAATGAGTCCGATTACTCTGTTATTTTGTTCTCAGGATGTCAAAGCCCAGTGTACCATACCGCTCCTGGGTTACCAGGTTGAGGATCATCCTCCCACCAGCTTCCGTCTGTGCCAGTCCAAATCTGTCCATTGCTTCACTGCCGACACGGAGGAAGTTAAACTGCGTTGGCTGAAAGTGATACGAAAAGCTGTGATCGGGGAGATGCCAGAATGCCAGACGCCAGTCGATGATGACCTTGCCAACGGTTGCCATGAAGGCGTGACTGAAGACACCTGAAAAGACAAGGCAGCTTTTGCACCGTTATGCATGTAACTCAGAGAAATAGGATGTGTTGATTAGAATGTGAAACAGGTTGGATTTGTTTAGGAGTGTATAAATACATAAGCATATTCATAGCTGATATTTAAATGTATTATAATGTCAACCTCAATCGGACAGTAAAAGCATTCAGTGTGCGATTATTTAAATCATTATCTCGTCTTAGTTTGTTCGCCAACCAATCTCAGCAAAGTCAGAATTATGCTTTGTGATTTATTAGCCTTTCTCTTTGTGACATCACATTTTATGTATATTTTAAATTTGCAGATCCTGTTTGTCATTTTGACTGATTTATGCACTTTATTGCTTTTTGTAAAGTAGGACATCGACATTAAATGTAATTAATAAAAATTGAGCTATATCACCTTATTCCTTAGACCCGTTTTAACCAATCAGAAGGCTGGAACAACAACAGGCATTGAAGCAGAGAGAAAATTCCTTTGAGGAATGAATGCATGCATAATCATTGCTCATTGCATGTTCAGTGGTGTAGAAGTAATCGGCGAAATCTCTGAAACAGTATAGTTCATCCCATGCTATGTTTTTGCTTGTCTTAATGTAATTGCAACCCTGTATGACTTTATTTCTTTCTTTGGAACACAAAATAATAGTTTTGATAATGGAAGTCAGTAGGATAGAAAACACTTTGGACTCCACTTGCTTTCACAGACAATGAGTTTATTTACAAATCATTTTAAAGCAGTTCAATATATTAATTTTGAGGTGGGACATACGCAACCTATATATAAAATAATTGCTCCACTTGATTAAATATAAAGCTGAAGATTACAGTTAATAATTACTGCTATCAATATCATTTCATTAGAATGTCTTTTAAAAAATCATAATTAGACACTTGCAATTACAGGATAAATTAATAAAGGGTGGCAAATAGGGCATGTCAATCGTGACATCTGTGAATGAAAAACCTATTAGCATCCAGAAATAAAATTACTTGGTGCTCCATCTCAAAATGTACACGGATAATCTATGCAAAACTAACCAAATACCAGCTCTTCTCCATTCGTAGCTTTATTAAGGCAATTAAAATAGTTAAAAACATGCCAAAAAGGTTTTTAGTACAGTGCAAGATAATTAAAAACAACACAATGCATGATGTACATGCATTAAATAATATCATTTAGGTCTGTAAAATGTGTTTTGGTCAACAACCGTCACTTTTTTTTTTAAAATAAGAACACTAATGTACTTTCTTGAGGGAATGTAATGTATGTCTTCAAGCTGAACGTTTCTCCACACCCTGTTTAATGCCTAGCACCAAGTGTAGGAACCAGTTGAACTGCACCGTCCAACCCTTGTCCCGGCAGATCTCGATTTGGTCCAAGAAGTGTTGTTTGGCATCCTCCTCCGAGCGGCCGACTGTCAGAGCTTCCCGTATGTACTCAATGTCCTCTTTGCTGGTCAGCTGAGGCATGCCGGTCATCAGCATCATGGAGAAGAGGATGATCAGCAGGTTGGTGTGGTGTCTCAGAGCCAGATAGGCCTTCAGGCAAACGTTCTGCAATTATGAGTGAGATTATGTTTAGTTGCAGCAGAGGAGTCTGTAGCCAACAGGTGGAATTGTAGGAGCGTACCTGAAACTGGAGGAAATGAGGGCTGCTTTTTTTGCCCGTTGTGCTCATCACATACAGAAAATCAGGAGTCAGCACAAAAGGAACTCGCTCCTTGCTGATCCCCATGAAGCTCTTGTAGTTTCCAAGTATGTGACCGAAATCAATGTGGAATAGGTTACCTAGTTGAAAACACAGACATTTTTTTTATTGCTCCTTGAACTGGTTAACTAATGAAGCACTCGGGTTAAAAATACAAGTTGAGCTCAAACATCAGCGTCCTCGGTATTGTTTTAATAAACATTAAAAATATATATAAAGCGGATATCAAGGGTGAACAATGCAATTGTAACAAAAAGTTTATAAATATAATAAATTATAATTAATTCATTAATAAAGGTAAAAAAATACATTTTAATAAAAAAAATTACAATTATATATATATAAAACATTAAAGATTTTATAATTGTTAATATTTTATTATTTAGGGTTCAGTATTTTAAGCTTACATTATATATATATATGTTTAAATATTTTATATATATATATATATATATATATATATATATATATAATTAATATATACTATTAATATTTAATAAAGATTTTTATATTTTTTAACATTTTATCTTAGTTTTAATATTATTTTATTCCAGCTTCATTTTAATTACATAAGCGTTTTACTTAATAATAACAAAACAGGTTCACTTCAATTTTATATAATATAATATAAATTTATATATAAATAATATATATTTATTTTTTGGTAATTGCCACAAATGCGGTCAACTAACTTGAACACAACTTGAAATCTGGAATATTCCTTTAACAGCCATTTTCTAGCAAAAAGGTTCTAGTAATAACAATAATTACCTGTCTCTGTAATCATTATGTTGTCATTGTGACGATCACCGATGCCCAGGACATAAGTTGCCACGCAATACCCTCCACAGGAGAAGACAAAGCGTTCAACAGCCTGCTGGTGCTGAGGTGGTGTGAGATAGAAAAAGGCACAAACATATCACCAATGCCTGATCTTTTTCATATTTGCATCAAGCAAACACAGACATGCAAACAACTTAACCAAACCCGGTGGCGATGCTACACAGGTGTTTAAAAATAGCACACTGGATGTGTGTAGGTGCTGTGTTAGGTCTTCACAAAGGCCAACTCCCTCAAACAAAGACTATACTGCACCAGGAAGTGAGAGGTTTCCTTCCTCTTTAGCTCATACAACTGTATGAAATAGCATACCTTGTCCTCGTTCACACACTTTTCACGAAGCCACTGGCTGAGGATCTCATCTTTAAAAGCTCCGGTGTTCCCGACAGTACTTTGCTGAATGTTAGCAATAGTGGTGGCATCCTTCACTATTTCAATCATCCCTAGCAGAGGAACAAAGCAGCTTGTATTGCATTGAATTTTTATCACTTCTTAACTTTAAGAAAGACATCAACCGCCGTTACCAATTTTATTTCCAGTGGAAATACATCCATATGGTAACAAGGAAAGATCCAAAGACTCCAGCTCCCAGATAGACTCCATTATCAGTAAGATCTGAGAGAAACAACGGTCTGTTTGAGAGACAGCACTGATAATATAGCATGCATTTAGAAGATGTCTACCTGTAATATCAGCATGTCCTGGCGAAGGTCATCCCCGTCTTTAAAGATGATCCCTATCGTGTCACTTGACAAGGTGGTGGGGTCAGCTCGTTTGAACTGAAGCCACAAGGGCTTCTTCTTGGATGCCATCACTTTGCATTGTTCAATCTACAATTTATAATATGGTGCAGTAATTAATAGGTACATTATCCAGATATTTATACTAGAAAACAAAACAAAAATACTTTTTTGGTCCACCGTATGGTTTTACGTACCACAAGCGCCCCTGCCCGTAGGCCTGGGTCGTAAGGCACTTTAAAGCTGTCCGGCAACCCTGACGTCTGAAGACTTTCCAGTTTCTGACGCAGCTGAAAAACAACTACATAGTTCCCACAGCATTAGATTTGTACTGCATTTGCCTATTGCAATACGCTAAGTACAAACACTGGCTGCAGTTATCACCTTGTGCTGACACGTCATACTTTTCTGCAGACATTTGCTTAATCTCACGAGTGACTTTTTGCAAGGCCTCAGTCATCTCCACCTGCTTCCTGAAGTCCTGCAGCATGGCCTCACCGCAGCCACGGAGGTAAGCCTCAAGTATTACGGCATACCTCTGCTGATAGTGCATGGATTGAGCAATTTCGCTTCGCAGGAACCAAAACAAGAAATGGCCGATTCGCTTGCTCTGTGAGGGAGTCACAGAAGTTAAACACAGAACTCTTTAAACGCATAAAAAATACGACTGTAGAGACTTACTCTAAGTGCACGTTTGAGAAGAAACCTGGCCAGTGCGCTGTCATGGTACGGTTCAAATTTTACAGCCTACAAAACAAAAAAGCAGCAACAAAGATTACGATTCTCAGGCTGATGGGGCAACTTTTTGAGCAATATTTCTTGGACACTTTTCCTCTGAGAATGGGCAACAAATTTCCATCTGTTGTGGGCTTTGTGTCTCACCTGGTTTGTCCAAATCAGAAAGGGCATGATAAAAAAAATTGCCGTTTCCTAAAATAAAGAATCAGCTATATACAGCGTACATGAATTATCAGTCACTTGAATTCCTCTTCCATTAAGGCTACATGTCACATGGTAATACATTTGCATAATTCTGCCTATGTTCAACTTGACCCCGCCTACAAACATTTATTTTCACTGACTACTGCTTCTCTAATTTTGGGGATACACAAAACTCTTGAAAGATGGTTCAGAACCCAGTTTAGGCCATCTGACCAATCAGAGTAGATCATGCTCATGGGAAGGAGGGGATTAGAAAGACTGAATCTTAGAACTGCTTCGTTTGAGAATCGCTGGAAAACTAGGTCATATTAAATGCAGATTTAGATTAAACAAAAGCATGTAAACCTATTGTAGGAGAATCCCAAAACTATTTTAGGAGCCTTAAAAATGGCATAATAGGGGCACTTTAATGTTGAAATGCTATGTCTGAGCAGTTATGCAAAAGCAACCACAGTGTGTTGTAAATGGTTTACCTGAACAAGTTGCAAAAGGTACCGAAGGACATCGTCATCTTCCAGAGTCTCCAACTTCCGGACAGCAATAGTGCGCACATTTTCATCAGAGAAGTGGCAGTCCAGTAACTGTAAAGCCAAACCCACATCTAGAGAGCTTCGGTCCCATATGGTGTTCCTTTCTAGAAGACGGTGCGTTGTCGTTACAGCCTCTTGTTTGCCCCACTTAACAGAGGAAAGAAACTTGGGATAGGCTTTAGGATCCTTCATGCACTCCTGCCGGAAGTGCCAAAGCAATTCTTTTTCTTCTGAGCTGAGTGGATGCAAAGGGTCGGTGGCAATTATCTGCTCAAACTGTTTGCGCAGATGGTTGGGCATCTCTCTTTGCCCTCGCTCCCCTTCCATTTCAGAGTCTGGAGAGTCCTTGCTTTTGGGGAGAGCCACAGGGTAGCAGTACTTGTCCAGGAGAATGGCAACAGCCATGGAGCTGTTCTTGTCTGGATTGGTTGCGGACGTGAGTTTGTCTGCGTTAACGCTGCTGTTGTCTTCACTCTTCTCAGGCATCTTCCACATGTGCAAGATGAACTCTCCTTGTCTGAGCAGGGAGCGGTGGTCCACCAGTAGCAGGTTGACGTAGTACAGCAGGCGGCTCTTGTTTTTGCATTCGTTTTCCTTGGACGTCTGAGTCTGCGCTTTTCCGCACGACACCTGCAGGCTAAGTCGGGCACCTTTAGGTAAGTCCTTGATCTTTATGTTAAACTCCAACCAGGTGTTCCAGAGCACCTCCTCTGTGAAGGGTTTGGAGGTCGTCCTTTCTTGGGCCAGGAGCTGTTGTCCGTGGAAAATACTGGCTTCTACAAACACAATTAACTCAGAGTTGCGTGGTAGCACCGGTATGTCAATCCCCAAGATCTTCACCCTGAATTTACGATTGCAGTCCCAAAGGGAGATGGTAAACACCTTCTCGTGGTCTTTCTCAGTGATGGTCAGTTGTTCATGAGTACCAGCCACACCGGTGCAATCATCGACCTGAGACCAGTCCTCTTTTTGGACCACGTCTTGTTCTGGGTCTGGAGGATGCTCTAAAACCAGATGGATCTCTTCACCGTTTTTGAGACACTGTCTGATCCAGTGGAACTCTTTGATGGCATTGTTGCCATATAGGTATTCCTCTCTTCCACAAACCCGTAAGACAAAATCGGATTCACTGACGTCTTCCGAGATACCTAAAATTGCTCGCTTTTTTGTTATCTTGGTAAAAAAGCTCTGAAGAACCTGCACAGGTGTGTCATCTATAGACACCTTGATAGTCTGGCTTGTTGTGTCCTTGTGTATCACGACCAGGATGTGGTTGTTGCTTAATTTGCTCAGCAGGTATTCAGGGAGAGGCTTTGTGGTCATCAACGGATCCATTGAGTAGAGTTTGGGATCTCGATCCGACAGCTCGATTTTCCGAGGAGTCAGTAGCTTTCTTCGCGTGAACTCCAGTTCGTCGTCATGGACGTTGCTGACATCTGTCACGTCGTATCCGATAAGGTGGTTCAGAAACCATTGGTACTGAAGTGAATCCTCAATAGGCTGTGTTCTTACAACCAGGTGAATCTTCCCAACCTCTTTTCTCAACGCTTTCCAATATTTGATACAGTCAAGTGTTTGGAATACCTGCTGCTTGTCGTAGATCTCATACCAGTTGCCTTTCTTCTGGTAGTGCAGCATGCAGTGGTCCGGAGAGTATTTTTGGTAAAATTCAGGGCATAACTTAGTGGTTACCGCTCTGTGCCAAATCTGAACCTTCACCTGCTCTACCGTCCAATTGCCAGTCACGTCTATTAGCAATGTGTCTGGGTTCCTGCTGTTTTTGTTGGTGGTGGGAAGTACAAACTCTACAGCTATATTATCTGTCGATACAGCTGAGGTAGATGTAAATGCTTTCATCTTTCTTCTTCTCCTCTTGTTTTCCTCTCTACGAACTACTGGTGGTTCATCATCACTGGCTTGGTGTTCCATAACCAATGCTAAATTTGTAAAAGAAAGGATTTTGTTTTTACACAAAGGACTAGGGCTGTTTATTTTGATGCATGTATATGAAAAAAAAACACCCTAGATCACAGTCACAATATTTTGACAATGAATGACTTAAGATAACAATATTTGCGTCCACACCAGCAAACGATATTGTCTGATTATTATAATCTCAAGCGCGTCTGCCGCTTTAAATTCTCAAGCCCTTGATCGCAGGATCGTTTCTGATTGGCTGTTTATATGTTTATATCATTCATAATTCCTAACAATATCGCTTCTCAGTCCTTTATCGTTAAAGTTGTCATGTGGACGTGGACGGTGAAACTTTTTAACACTGAAAACGATTTTTAGTATATTGTTATCGTGCTATGTGTGAACGGGGCTTTATATTCTAATGGCCCTTCACATCAAACACGATAATAATACAGATAATGATAACGATAACTATATTTGCGTTCACACCAGCGAACGTTATCATCTGTTTAATATAAGATCAGGCCGTCTGCCGCTTAAAATTCTCAAGTGTGTGTGATAGAATTGATTTTGATTGGTTGGCAATGTTACTATCGTTCATCAGCTGGAAAAAAGCAGTCTGAAAATAATTCCCAACTATATCGTTTCTCTGTCCTTTGTCGCTAAAGTTGTGGTGTGTACGGTTCTATTTTTTTAACACTGAGAAGGATTTTTACTATATCTTTATCGTGCTTGGTGTGAGCCTTTAACTATTAACTCCACCCCTATACTGTATATCTGGCAATTAATTAATTAATGCATAACTTTTCAAAAATCTATAAATATTATTACAATTCTATAATTAGACCTTAGGTATCTTCCTAAAACAATTGCACAGAGCTGTACAGCAGGTGAACACCTCAAAATATGATTCTGGAGAAATAGAAGCACACCAAATATTACTTTTTTGTATTGGACATAGTCAGACATGTCTTGGTGTGTTCTAGTTGTAACGAGGTTACATTATCTAACACACCATCTAATGCGAGTTAACGTTCAATTTATGCAAAGGAAGTCAGCAAAGCAGGAAGCACAAGTGTGCTAAGCCCTTCAAACAATATCAATCTTTAAAAACACACACACAGAAAAGTTGGCCAATAACGCAAACCTAATGTCACTGCAATCAATCTGCTTCCTGCACAGATCAGTTTGTTAGCGGAAACTTTGAAAGGAACATTTCCATACTGTAGAAACACAGCAAATGCGGAAGTTTCTTAAAATAATAACACTGTGAAAAGTGTTATTTTTAAAGTAAAAACACAAACATTTCAGCTATAATGCAACGACACTGTTCCACAAACTATTAAGGCAGAATGATTATAACACTGACAGATCAGAAGTAACGGTTTTGCCGGAAGATGCCGTGAAAAACGTGAAAAAATAAAATAAAATAAAACTCACCGTTCAACAAACGCAGAGCCAATGACCCTGAAGGCGGTAGGGTAAATGCTTATACATGGATGCAGTGAGACTCGGTACAGAACACATGAAAGTAAAATGCTCTTATTCCAGCAGTTTTAACTCCAACAGTAAAGCGATCAGTCACAGAAGCGCGTTTCTCCTCCCTCCTCTCACCATCTGATCACGCATGACGGATTCCCATTGGCCTGGCACTCTCTACACTGAACAACACCATGGAGGATTTTTCTTTTCTATTTTTAAATAATATGTAAATATGTTTTTCATGAAAAATATGGCCTTTATATTTCATAACGGATTTAAAATGCAAAGTTATTTATGAATTTTAAATCAGGTGTTTTCCAATGCAAGAATGGAGGTTATTATTAGTAATGCATTGAAGAATTATTTGGGCTGCATTTGCAATAACAACCCCTGAACTTTAATTTTTTTTTATAAAGTTCATATTTGTTTTTTATAATATATTTTTCGCATTCTTATTAATCAAATTACAAAAGGATATACATATTTTTAATTAGAAGACTTTTGGTTTTATTTAATTGTTTAATTGTCAGCAAGACAAAACTGATGCCCGATAAAATGTTAAAAGTCCATGGACCCCAAACTTTTACTTTAATACTTGTGCAATGGTGTCCTCTGGTGGTATATTGGAGGCACACGTTAATAACTTAACCCACTTCTTCTTCTTCTTCTTTTTTTTTTAATCATCTACACTTATAGGTTAAGGATACGTTAAGCGTTTATGTATAATTGTAGTGTAGAATATTATATATATATATACATATATATATATGTGTGTGTATGTGTGTGTATATATATATGTGTTTCATATAATTTATAATGTATTTATTTAATGCAAATAAAGATAATTTAAAGGTTATTTTAAAAATAAAGGTGCTTTGACCGTCCAATCGGCTGTAAATATCAGCTCATCAGCTGTTTAGCCATATAAGCATGACAGTGTAAGATTTCAGAATCATTGCATTGCACTCCATATGCCTTTCCTTGCTATTACACTATGACAAAAGCTCCTAAACGTATTATTTATCGTTTGTAACCAAAGACCGCTTATTTATTACTTAGACCAATGTGTATTTATCCTACCTAGATTACAAAAATAAATATTTAATGGCCTCTCTGGCTCCTCCTCTGTCCATTATTAGAACAGACGTCACTTACAGTACGTTTCTCACAGCCAATCAGAGAGCGCGGCTCTGTGCAGCCCTGTGATTGGCTAAGATTTAGGCGGTGGGCCTTGTCTCGACGTCATTGTCAGCGCAGCCAGAGATTGGATAGACCTTCCCATAAAAGACATAAACACTTATGTCTTTATAAATCAGGTTATTTACTAAATTTTTAGTTTTGAAGAAACACCCACACACCTACTCAGATTTAGTTAAGTTTATAGCTTTGTATGTGACCCTGATGCACAAAAACAGTCAAAAGTAGCATGTCATTGTATAGCCTACAATATAATGTATGGGACAGAATTATAGATTTTTATTTTATTGCGAAAATCATTTTGATATTAAGTAAAGATTATTTTATTATTATTATTTTTATTTATTGTTTTAGATTTTCAAATAGTTGCATCTTGACCAAACATTGTCCGAACAAACCGTACACCAGTGAAAAGCTTATTTATTAAGCATTTTAAATTTACTGTTATGACCGCCAACAGTCCATAGAATCTTTATTTATGAATCTAATATTTACTACATACTCAATAATATAATAAAATAAAAAAATCAGGAAATTATACACTCTTAAAAGATTGATTGTCATAAAATTATAAAATGTAATCTCTTCTACTATTTCATTACCTCAACAATGCTAGTGTCCCGAAAAAACAATGCTACAATAAAACATTAATATATATATAAAAATATATATATATATGAATATATATATATATGATAAATGTATTTTCAAAATTGCATCATAAAATGCATTACAGGATAGATACTATTAAGAATTTGATATGACATAAACTGTAAATAAAATGCAAACCAAAGGGATTAACCCTAACCCTATCTTTAAAATAGTAAAGCAAAACTTAAAATTAAGCACTAAAAATCAGTATAATTAAGTACATTTCTTTTACACACTTTCTGTTTCATCCATTCACTTTCCCGTAAACGCCACACCTCGCCTCCTGCAATGATGTCTAAGTCACCTTATCTTCTGATTGGACAGTCCTTCCGATTCGGTCCCGCCCACTCTGACTCCGTCATCCACCCTCCTCAAAGACGGGGGTTGGTTGAGAGCGTGCGCGGTTGAGAGGGAACAACAGAGCTGACAGCAGCGCGCGACTCCAGTCACGTCAAGGGGAAGATGGAGCAGCACACAGGCGCCGCGGAGTTCAACATCTTGTTAGCTACTGACTCCTACAAGGTGAGCAAGAGAGCTCCAGCCAGGCCTAAACCGAGCAGGCCCCGGTGTGCTGTCGTACACCGGCGAACCTGTGAGTGAGAGGAAAATGAGGGAAAGAGAACGAGAAATGAAGGTGGTTTCATCCTTCAGGCCGTTAACGGTTGAGTCGGTGTCAGTCAGGTCGGTAGGCCGAGTGTGTTTAAGGGAGAAACGACAGGTACATCTTAGGTTTTAAACATTTTTAGTAGATGGTGTGTGTTTGTGTCGGTAATAACGGATTACGAGGAGATAAGTGTGTGAATTACACCTAAAGGACATGAGGCGCGGGTCCTGAGGGGGATTTCTCTTCTGAAGCAAAACTGAAAGCACTTGCTTGCTCAGGAAATGAATGTACGTTAACGTTACTGCACAACGGAACCAGATAACGTTAAAGTTAATCATTCAGCGTTTCGCTTATTTAATGTTAAGCGATTTAATATAACAATGAGACAAAATTCTGACTGATAGCTATTAGTAATGTTCACCGGTATGATTCAGTTTTTCAGAAATTAGTGACATATTCTGTTCGTTGGGATTTCCTAAAATAACGTTACATTTTTGCATTGAAACACAGTTGCACTATAAAACACTGAATTGGTATATATGAATTTGTATATGTGTTTAAATTGTAAATTGGACCGTACATTGTTAAGAATATGGCATTTAACGTAGTATGTATTCTGGGTAGTGCATTACATGGGTGCTTATGTGTAGTATAGCATTGTTATAAGACAACATGAATCATTAGAAAAACTAAAATTAAGCTACAATACATTTTTTGTCTCCAAAACTAACCTGTGCTGTAAAAATGGCCATACAATAGTTTATGATGCACTGTAATGTAAGAATTTTTTTATTTCTCATTTAATAAGCTGCCTGCAGACGTGTCATGTTGTAAAACATTGAAATAATATCATCAGTTTACACGTTAAGAGCTGAAATACTTAAACGTAAATAGAAACTGAATAAACTGTTAAAAAAGATTAAACTAAAAGATAAATGAACAGTAGTAATACTAAAATACTACATTTAAATAAAAAAAAACCTGTGAATTCTATAGCGCAGCTGTCTAAAGAGATTTTACTAAAGTAAAACAAATGAAATTTTAAGTTCATGTTAACAGTGTGACTTGTGCTTAGTATTTTGTAATGTAAGCGGTACTGCTGATGTTCAGCGTATCTGTCTTGTCAACGTGAGGCAAACAAAATGTTTATCTTTCCCTTTAAATCAAAAGCACCTTTGTATCTGTATTAATTAGTTGTATGCAGGTTTTACTTTGCCGTCATGACTTTGTTTCTCACTTTTCACCTCAACTCTGTGCTCTCTGTCCTTGGGTCCAAAGTGGCGACATTGACTGCTGTTGTGTCTTATTTTGTAAATATGGTCTTGTCTATGTTTAATCAGTGTTTTCTTTCATTAGTACTGCTAGAGGACGGGAGTGGATGCCTTTGTCTTTTATCCTCCCACCACGCATGTAATAGGAATCTCATGTTTTGCGTTGAGGCTCATGACACATGTGCCTTTTAAAGGGATGCTTCATTACTTAAGGATGCTACAGAGGTCATTGGAGGGTCAGGAATCATGTGTGGGAAATAGCTGGTTGTTCCTTGTTCCATTCAGTCAAATCTACAATCTTCTTTCTGTGTCTTCTTGTTGATTTTAATTCACTTTTGTTTCAGGAGTGAGTCCATGATTCCGCGTTTGACCTTGTGATGCGACTCTTGACGTTTAACATTCAATGTTTACTCTACATTCAAGGTTTTGGCGCATAGTAACCAGGTGAAACTGTAGAAGCAAGGGACATTTAAAACAAGAGGACACCTGGAATGAGAAAGGGGTGTGGTTAAGGTTTTATGGTCGAATACATATGCTGTAACATACTGTATGTACTGAGCAATAGAGAGCATGAGATTGTTCAGTGATCATAAATAGTCCTTTAGAAACCTGAAGAATGTGTTCAGGGTTTAACAGGAACAATCCACTTCCATGAGGCATTGCAAATGACAGAATGAACGGGTGAAACTTTCAAACTACGTTGGGTAACGCTTTATTTTAAGGTGTCCTTGTACCTACATGTATTTATTATTATAATAAAAGCAAATTGTGCATACTTGCATGCATGTAACCTTAAGCCAAACCCTAATTCTTACCAAACAGCAAGTACATGTAGTTAATTAATATTACTCAGTATTTAAATATAATTGCACAGTAGCCCAAATTTAGGACGCCTTACATTAAGTGTAACATTGTAAATAAAATAAACATAAAGAAAGAATACTATGTGCATTTCAGGTTTATTTCAATGCATTGCTTTCCGATTTTGTTCTGTACCTTGCATTAATTAAAGCATATAAAATGTTACCAGACAGCACGCAGTAAATTATGCTTAAATAATGTCACTTTCCAGTTACTTTTGTCCAGTTTAAGCAGTTATTTGCACAGTTACTTACTTTCCAGTTACATTTTAGTTACTTTACTTTTGTGCACTGGTTATAATTTTCTATTCAGTCATGTTTTTCGACTGCATCATTTGTAAGACGTGTACCTCCTCAAATAGTTTTGTTGCTGTACTGTGATTCATCTCAGAGCTTGATGGTTCATGGCTTGAACTCTTTGTTAAGAAATCATTTAAAATCTCTGTGGAGCAAATGAATCCGTAAAGTCCTTGACTGCATGTTCAGTGTAATGTTGATTGACCAGTCGATGAGCACATTAACTTCAGCATCGTAAAGGGCATCCGCTGGGTTTGTGTTAACAAGTCCATCTGGTGTTGCATCTTTCCCATTTTATCCTCAATTGTCAACAACATCACAATCACACGTTTGTGTTGTCCAGGAGATTTCAGGCCTTCATTGACTAATTGCTCAGCTTTGGGACATCAGATCAGGTTAAAGATGCACGGAATTGCTCAGTTTTACAACTTGTTTATGGTGTTTTACTTTCATTTCAGTTTGCCACACCCAAAAATGGCTTCTTATACAACCTCTGTGGTTGTTTGTCTTGATATGAAGCATATTCTGTGGCATTGCTGTGTCCTCCATGCACATAGCCAGTTGTTACACATGCAGCTGTTCACGTGAATGGGCTATTCCAGAACGGAGAGGGCCTCCAGACCTTAACGTTACTTCCTCGGCTGCTTCTCCAAAAGAGCTTCGGCCCTTTAGGAATGCTGGAGGTGGAAAAGTTGCATGAAATTTGCTATTGGGAGCAATCATACAGTAGCTGTCAGGCATAACCATGAGGCTGTAACCTTTCCCAGACTGCCCCGTACACAGGGGAACAGCCAAAATGTGCCAGGGAAAGGTCAGCATGCACAAAATATCAGAAGGGAGCTTAGTAGGTTGTCTGTTTGATATCTAGTGTAACTGTAGTTACATTCTCAGCATAGAATGTATTTATATCACGAGTCATTGAAGAGCGAGAGGGCAAACAGGATTATTATAATTTTTTTTGTATTGTTTTTGAAGAAAATGTTTCTTGTGCAAAATTGTGCGTGTAAGGAATTTCAATAATTATAACCTTTTGTTGCACAAAATTAGTTCCTGTGTTAAAAAAGAGCATTTTCACACATCCCAGAAACAGAATGATGTGCTTCAGTAGTGTAATCTGAGTGCATTCTTCGTTCACAAGTTCATAAGTGTTCGATTTGAAATAGTGCAGGGTCTTTTTTTCTTTTGGAACGTAAGGTATCTAGTTTCTGTGCTTCTGGTGTCAGCTAGCAGAACGAAAACAACCATTGCAAATGCTCACACTTTTACGATTGTTCTTATCCTTACAATATCTAATCATTTTATCTGGGGCTTGACAGTGCAGAGCTAACATGCATGAAAAAAGACAGTTTACCTTACCTGTTGAGGAGATCTTGATTGAAACCCAAATCCCTTCAATTCTCCATCTTGTAAAAGCCTTACAATGTTAAATTGAAATGTGGGTTTTACCCTTTTTTCATAAAATATGTGCAAATACTTAGCTTGTTTGTTGGGCAATATGTACAAAAAAGGCTATATATATATTAAATAGGCCTAATATTTGCTTTTTTTTTTAAAATCCAGATACAAAATTTGCAAATGCTGAAATACATACTGTATATTCCAAATCAGCCAAAACACACAGAGAAGAGTAGCCCAGGATGCTCAGTGTTCACAGAGATGATATAATAGTCATATATAGTCAGTAGCAATAGTCAATGCACAATAAACTGGGCCAAAAGATTTTATTTTGTAAAAAAGATTTACAAACCTAAATATTAAAATGCATGTGGTGCATCTTCCTGGAGAAACACTTACCAGCCAAAAAGCTCTTTGAGATGCACCTCTGCCGTCCCAAATTATTATTTTAAAGACCCCACTTTAGATATGTGTCAATGCATAATATTTAGCATCGGTTAGAATAATAGTAGTACCGATGTCTGCCTAATATTGTGTGTAATATCTTGCTTGTGGTCTTGAATTGCTGGCAGACCAACTAGAATCAAACCCAACAGCTGGCTAAATAATAGGAACCTCTGTGGACGCACCCTTGTTGACAACAATTACTATATTTGTATATATGTTAACACAGCCGTGCCGGAGGACTTTTTTATGGTTCTTTCAGTTTATGTATTGCTTATAACATGTTGTGATTTTCTTTCTTGCAGGTCACACATTACAAGCAGTATCCACCCAACACCAGCAAGGTGTACTCTTACTTTGAATGCCGCGAGAAGAAGACAGACTCTACCAAGCTCAGAAAAGTCAAATACGACAAAACAGTCTTCTATGGGCTTCAATACATTCTCCACCGATATTTAAAAGGTACGTTGGACGTGTCTGTCAGCACTACTTCAAGTCGCAAATGGAAAACGCAGCATTGCTGGTAATTTTGGGTTGTGTTCATGCTCAAGAATGCAGCCTGCCCTCCAAACTCAGTCATACAGTCAGCCCGAAAAATAATGACATTGTTCCAACAGGGGGGAAAAATTACTTTCTCGTGATAGCCAGTGTTTAATGACCAAACTTGATGGTAGAGTTATAGGCTAAGAATATAGCGGTTTGAGTTGAAGACGTGTGACTAGAAGTCTGGTTTGAGGTTGTTGTTCTCGTATGCCACTTAAATGTGCCACATTTATAAAGGAATTTTGTCTATTTTTACATTGAAAAGGATTTCATGGTGCCTGGGGTGAAGGCTTTAGAAATTGTGTGATAGGATGAAACAAGACAATCAAACTCTGCTCTTTCACCCACAAAAGCAGCTCTGGTCACAGATTCAGCCTGGATTCTGCATAAATACTCATTTCTGCATAATTAAGTGACACTTCTTTTTCTGTTGTTGTTTTTTTTTGATCTGTTGTTTATGCTCGAGTTTTACCATTTTTTCCTGAATTTCGAATCTCTGAATTTGTTTTGCAGATCATTGTAGCCTTTTCTAAACTTGATAATGTAAGAACATTTTATGTTTTAATGTATTTTTTTTAATGTGTAATTTTGTTGCTTTGGCATCTAAATAAAAATATTTTTTTGTGTATTTCATTTTATTTTTTAAGTGACAGTATATGCTATATTACTACAATAAAATATTAAAACAAAATATTAAAAAATGTACCTTTAAGACAGTTCTGGCGGGACAAAGCTACACTGTAAGCAAGTAAGAGTCTCTTAATGCAATAAAGCGAGGATGTAGGGAAATGTGCAGTTAAACACACACCGACCTCTCTCTTGAACAGTGTCTTTTTATTCCTGTGCTGTTCAGCCACTTCCTTGAGGTGTGTGATACTCTTGTCTTACAATTGTCCCGTCTCTTTTTGTGCTCACAGGACAGGTCGTCACACGAGAGAAGATTCAGGAAGCAAAAGAGGTTTACCGGGAACACTTTCAGGATGATGTGTTCAATGAAAAAGGATGGAATTACATATTGGAGGTACGGAGAAGATCACCTTTGTGACATCTCTGTCTGTGCTGAATGTTTTGTCCCAACAGGGATGTTCAGTCATGTCCTTTATGTTCCATCACTGCAGAAATACAACGGTCACCTGCCCATCGAGATCAAGGCTGTGCCAGAGGGAAGTGTTATCCCGCGTGGGAATGTGCTATTCACTGTAGAAAGCACAGATCCGGAGTGCTACTGGCTCACTAACTGGGTAGAGGTGAGCCACTACCCCGAACTGATCTCTATAGTGTATTTATGTCCATTTAACACTAATCTAAAGTGACTTACTTTACGTTCTAGATTTTTTATCTGCTTTCATAGGAATACGTTTGTCATAGAAATACATATCTAAGGTTTAATTTCCATTCTCTACCAGTTAGGATGGATCGGGCCAGATTTGACAGATCAACATTGTTGTTGAATTCTACTGATTTAATTAATATCTGAGGTAGTAACATCTATCCGTAGATGGATGGCTCGTGAGAGTCTAGGAAAGGGTACAAATACACAATATTTATTATTGAATTAATTAGATATATTTATTACATTTTTAAAAAATAATAATACATACAATTTTTAATTTAATTTAATTCAAATACATTTTAACGATAAAAATCATGTCTAGTCAAACAAATTATTATATTAATAATTTAAAATAATTGAATATGTTTTTACTCATGGTAAGACATTATGAAAGTATGAAATTCACAAATCCTGTGTTGTCTGTTTTATTTTTTTCTGTATTTTGATTTAATACAAATGTCTCATCAGAAACGGTGGAAGTCAAATTAATTATTATTCATCATTCCTCATTGTTCCAGTGAAAATGTTAGAAAAAACGATGAAACTACTAAGCCAACCTAAGGGAATATAAAAAAAAAGATTTTTATTCCTGAATCCTAGAAATGGCATTAGCATTTTAACCCTCTTGTTATGTTTATATAGGATATACACTTATAAGCTAATCATCATTGGCTAATATACTGCTTTGTTTTGCATTGGCCCAAAATATAATTCATGCAGATCCAAACAGGAGTAATTCAGTAATGATAGTCTAGATTCATTAGGCACTGTATATTAGCCACAGAACACACAGATTCATGAATCACTAGTGGAGTAAACGGCAGGGTGCCCGTTTTGGCAGCATGATCCTCCTTAGGTTCATAATTCAGAGGAATTGTATATAATCAGGCATGCAGTTTACATTTCTCTCTGTAATGACTACATCGTTTTAAACTTTCCATATGACGGATCGGAAGATTTGTCAAACTTGCTGTCACGGACTTTTGCAAGTGAAATGTCATGCCACGCCACTTTCTTCTTTGGATTTTAGTGGCAAACCTGCTGAGTCATGCTGACACCCAGCCACACCTGTAAAGTCGTCATGAAATACTACACCTGTCACCAAGGGAACAATCGCTTGTCTTTTACTCTTGACATTTTGCGTTTGTATAGTCAGTACATTTGTATAGTCAAATCAGCTTTTAGTTCTTTTACAGATGACATAGTATGGCATACGTGTTGTTATGCTTGGTTCAAGCTGGTGAATTTAGTCTGTGTGTGTGTATGTCCTTGGCTCTCAGTACACACTGTCACCACCTATCTATTCTCCAGTGATTGCAAACACGCGTCTGCTTCCTTCATGATGACCATGAGAAGGCGCTGATGCTTATGAAAAACTGCACTGTTTTTAGACTTTTCAGACTCATACGGCGACATTTAACTGATAATAAAAATTTTAGTATAAGCTTCTCTTAAACCTTCATCCTTTGTGTTGTGAGGCTGGAGAGAATCACATGCTTGCACATTGCATTATAGTTTGGCTTTACTGTCATGTGACCCAGCGTTCGTGCTAGTGACCCTGGCAGTTTGAAGCTAATCTCTGACGGCAGGATGCACATCTGAGCACAAAGACAGATTTGGGTCTTAATGACATTATGTATGAAGTTTACTCGTTGAAGACGCAGAAAACCCACAGAGAAATGCGAAAAAGCTGTTTGGATCACTTTGTAGACATCAGTCAGATGAATTCGGTATTAATTACGCTAGCTTGCAAATTTGAATTCAGTTTTAGCTACTTATTACGTGCCACATTTCAAGTGCCTGTTTTAATTGTATGAATATATATAGTCCGATGAGCTGCTGTGATTTGGGTCACTTGTACCCAACATGAAGGCTACCACTTTTCCAGATTTGTTTCTAAATCTGTTGCCAACCGAAGAAAAACTTTTAGGGCTTGCTGTAATTTTCTGCCAAAATAAAAGCTTGTATGCCATTTAAATAATGTAATTTATAAATATATATCTTTATTATAATTGGTAATGGTTATGGTTATATTACTAATTTATTCAATAATCATTATTTAATATGTAATTATATATTATATATATATTATTATATAATAATATAAATTATATATATGTATTATAATGAATTTATAAGTTGCGATTATTATTATTACTAATTTGTTAAATAATGATTATTTAATAATAATAATAATTGTAATAAAAAGGGATGGTTCTGGTTTTCCTTCTTTGTTGTCTTTGGCTGTTTACATGCCTAATGTACCTGACCTCCCCCTCTCTCTCTCTTTTTATCTTATGTGTCATTACTGCATTTTGGTTTGTTTTTTTATTAGGTTAGCGAGCTACTGACTAATGTTAACAGGTAGCTAAACAGCTATTTAGACATAGTTTTAAGAAATTAGACACTTGATGCCCACTTTTCATGATCCAATGGACAAAATCAAATCCCATCCAATATTTTTCTCATCGAATATCCTGTTTCACTTAGAAATACATCAAGTTACTGAAATAAAATAGGTTGCGACTTTGAATGTTCAGAGACTACAATGAGAAATTGTAGTGACATCATTGTGTGAGTTTTGCAGCCATGGTTTAAGGCATGCATTAAAAATCACTGTCCTAGAATCTCTGATGTTTAGATGGGTTGAATTGGGTTCATGTGATTGGGACACCGGGATGTTCTTGTGCCCGAAGGCTTGTGCCCAGGGCTTATCGGGGTATGTGCACAGTATGATAATATTGACTTGACCGGCTGGTCTTTAAGAAAGCATTTCTGCCTGGCATCCAGCAAACCCTCTGTCTGTGCTGACTCTGCAACACATTCCCAAGCACTCGGGTCACATCAAGCTTTAGGTTGTTTTTGGATTCAGGTTCTGGCTGCAATTTTTAGATGCGTGAACTATAAGGTGCATTAATTGGGGGAAATTCACATGTTGTGCAGAAATAAGGGCTCATCACAATTACAATTACTGATGCCACAATTTTTTAATCGTTTAAAGTGGCAATTAAGTCCACTTTTGACATTTTGAGGTTTAATACTATAGAAAAGCAATACACGTTTTCAGCTTATTTGTTGTTTATGTTCTGTAACAATTGTATAAACATCATTTGTGATAATCGTATTTAATAATAACAATTACAATTTCAAGGAAATGATAAGTCCATTCCAATGATGTGGATTTGTCTCCTCTACAGACTATCCTGGTTCAGATCTGGTATCCCATCACCGTCGCAACAAACTCACGAGAACAGAAGAAGATTCTGGCCAAATATCTGATGGAAACGTCAGGAAGCCTGGAAGGACTGGAATATAAACTGCATGACTTTGGCTACAGAGGGGTTTCATCTCAAGAGGTGATGTTTATGTGTTGCTGCACTTCAAGTGCTAAAAGCTTGGAGAGACTGTTTGTTGTTAATCCGACTTTAGTAAATGCAAGATGATACTCAGAAGTCAGAAGTGTCTGCTTACTCGTATTTATAACGTTCAACTGTAAATGCCAAGCATTTTATTCACACAGTACATATCAAACATCCCATGGCTTTGTTTCAGGACTGGCTGTGTGTTTATCCTTGTGTTTTGGTTTCAGACGGCTGGTATCGGTGCATCTGCACACTTGGTAAACTTCAAAGGAACAGACACAGTGGCCGGGATCGGTGTTATCAAGAAGTACTACGGCACCAAAGACCCGGTTCCTGGCTTCTCAGTTCCAGCTGCAGAACACAGGTGAGACAACTTGAAGCTAAGAACTTGATGATCGTAAACTGCATTGCAAAACAGTGTATACAGTGGCCCAATGCATTTTGGTTAGTTAGTGCTGCACCATTACACTTCTCCTTTTCTGCCCTGTACCAAGAGCTGACAGCACTGTGTTACATAATTACCAAAGACCAGTGTTTCTTCACACTCCAGTCATTTGTAGTTCAGTTTAAATGTTGTTTAATGTTGGAATTTTGCACTAGTTCCTGTGCTGCTTTTGCAATTTAGTGTTGCGTTGACATACAGCATGTTTTGTACAATGCTGCCACCTAGAGGTAGATATCATAACTTCAGAACAATCAGCACTGTGCTTTAGGAGTGATGTTTTTGTGATTATTATAATTTCTAGTTCACTCTATGCATATAAACTTGACAGATGAACTGAATTAACATTGTGTAAAAGTATAGGTGCTCATACTGTATATCAGGGCTGTCCAAACTCGTTCCTGGAGGGCCAGTGTCTTGCAGAGTTCAGCTCCAACCCTAATTAAACACACCCGAAGCAGCACATAAATGTTCTTGATGTTGCCCGGTCTCACGGACTGTCTGTATTGCAGCACAATCACTGCTTGGGGAAAGGACCATGAGAAGGATGCTTTTGAACACATCATGAAGCAGTTTCCTTCTGTCCCCGTGTCAATCGTCAGTGACAGCTACGACATCTACAACGCCTGCGAGAAGATCTGGGGGGAGGACCTGAGGAGTCTGATCGAGATGAGGAGCGCAGACGCCCCGCTGGTGGTCCGACCGGATTCAGGAAACCCTCTAGACACAGTGCTGAAGGTAGACATCATCACAACTATGATGTTCTGTTTATTAGCGGTGCAACGGATAACAAACCTCACGGTTCGGATCATATCACGGATTTTGAGTCACGGATCGGATCAATTTTCGGATCAGCAAAAGGGGAGGAGTCAAACCTAATTTGCTTCTCATTTATTACAAGAACAGTATGGCAAGGAACTTGCCGCGATAAACATCCCGATAGATTTGGTAA